>CABHPP010149554.1:0-67284 GCA_902168425.1 Peromyscus attwateri
CACATGTATATTCATTCTGACAACAGTTTTGCACCTTAAAATTTTTTCATGCTGTGGTAAAATATGTTGAAGACTTTCCTTCATAACTATTTACCTGTGTGAAATTCAGTAGAGTTGTGAATGTTCCTACAGTTGTGTAGCCAATTACCAAACTGCATTTTGATTTGCAGAATAAAACTCTACATTCACTAAGTAGATCCCCATTGTGTCTTCCTCAATCCCTGGCTACCACCATTCTCATGCCTCTCTGAATTTGAGTACAATATGTTCCTCCAGTAAGTAGGCTCTCTAAGCGCTTTTCTCCTTCTGACCTACTTGTTTCTCGTAGCACAGTATCCTCCAGGTTCATCCACGTTACAGTATACGCCGCAGTAGAATAAGATTCTACCATGCCAGATTGTATTTATGTAGATACACAGTGACAAACACTTGGTGTTTTCCATGTTTTAAACAATGCTGCTACGAACATAAGTGTACAGATAATTCATTGAGTCACTGGTCTCGTTGCTTTTGGATATGCATCATCAAACTGGAATTTCTGTATGATGTTTTGAGTCTGATTTCTTGATGAACCTACCTTCTATTCCATAGCCATTGTCTCGTCTCGCATTCCCCACAGAAAGGCAGAACTGAAACTGCTCTAACTTCTTCTTTAGACACATGTCATCTCTCCTCACAATGGCTCACGTTCAGGTGGTGGTACTGGGAGATAGTGGATTTCTTAAGAGATGTGGTTCCTGGGAGGTCCTTGTGTCAATGATACCATTGCCCTTAGAAAGCAATTCTGGCCTCTTGAGTGACTTCTTATGAACATAAGTTATTACAGCCTGAGATTAATCTCTGATGTCTTTCTGCCTTCCAGACTGAGATGCAATTCTTACTGCCACGTGGCCCACCATGTGCTATTGGGACCCTTGCTGGAACTGATACTATCTTGTTTTGATTTCTAGAATCAACAACAACTGTGAGCTAAACTAGTTTTTTACAAAAATAAGTAAACTGCCCACTAGTTTGGTTCAGTTGTCTCTGTAGGTTTCCTCTTCATGATCTTGATGCCCCTTGTTCATAGAATCCCTTTTCTCTCTCTCTCTTTGACTGGACTCTTGGCGCTCAGCCTGGTGTTTGGTTGTGGATCTCTGCATCTGCTTCCATCAGTTACTGGAGAAAGGCTCTATGATGAGAGTTAAGGTAGTCACCAATCTGATTACTGATAGTTAAGACACCTTCTCCACTATTGCTAGTAATCTAAACTGGGGTCATCTTTGTGGATTCCTGGGAACTTCCCTAGTGCCCAGTTTTTCCCTGTCCCCACAATGTCTCCGCATAAGTGAGACAGTTGTGTAGCTTGATCTGCTTAAGGGGCCCCCAGGCAGTAGGCTCAGGATTCATCCCTGGTGCATGAGCAGGTTTTTTGGAGCCCACTAACTATGATGGGACACCTTGTACAGACTTGAGAAAAGGGAAGGGGCTTGGACCTGCCTCAGCTGAATGTACTGGGCTCTGCTGACTCCCCATGGGAGGCCTTACCTTCTTGTAGGAGGAAATGGGGGGTGGGTTGCGGAGGGAGGCTGAAGGAGTGGGAGGAGGGAAGAGGGGGATCTGTGATTGGTATGTAAAATGAATAAAAAATTTATAAATAAAAATAAGCAAACTATTTGGGGGGGTGTTTTGTTACAGTAATGGGAATTGATAGAATATCTTCATCGATATTTGCTAATTTATTTGGTTATTTAATGATGGCCATCCTGACAGGTATAAGACAACAGTACACTGTGGTACTGGCTTACCTTTTCCTATGTATGTTCATATGCTTGAGGATGCTGCTGTATAACCTTTGAAAAAACATCTATTCAAATCTGTTTTCTGATTTAAATCAGGTAATCTACATTGTTAATTATAGGGCTTCTATATATAGATTGAATTTTCAAAATTTTCTTCCATTCTATCAATTATGTTTTTATTCTATTGATTATGTTCTGTTTGAATAAATAATTCAAAGTTAAATACATTGGAAATATTATCAATTATAAAGTAAGATGTTGCTCTAACCTGAGCCAGGAATTTAGTAATATTGTGGACATATATGCTAGCTTCTGAATTGGGGTTTAAATCTTCTATTTTGTGGGTCTGAAAGGATCCCCACAAGTGAGTTTCTAAAAGAACTATGGATTGTTCTAGCATATGTACAGTGCCCTAAATGATAGAAGAAGGCAATTCCTAGTAATCTGGTCCATATGAATCCTGTGACATTTGAGACAGGTTCAAAGTACTTTCGGGAATCGACACAAGACACAATGCAGTTGCCTTCTGTACATTTATTTGTGTGAATTTATGTTTTTGAGTTGGATGGTAGCCTGGTTATTTCATATTTTCTGAATTAGTTATGAGAGCTTTGCATGTGACTGAGTATGGGTTTCCAAAGAGTAAAGATCATGGCTAGGTGAGTAGCCTAGATTGACCAGTGTTATAAAGAATATACTTCATGGAAATATCAGAGACAGAATTTAAAAAAAAAACTAATGTATCTTGCCATTGTGAGAAATCACTTGAAGAAACATGTAACTCAAATTAGAGAAGCTAGGCCAAATGGAAATGATGTGGTCAAGAGTGTACACAGGAGCTTCATCATCTGTGAATTTTGCCTGTATAGACCCGTATGAGGTCCATCTAAAACCTTTCTGAGTCTAATTTCTTAAGTCCTTGGCCTCGGCTTTTATATCTACTTTGAATCTTCTTTGTGTCTTGCTCCCACCAGCTTGATTCTGCCTGTATCATCCAATTCCTCTATTTCTGAATTCAAGTGTGGAACAATTATCAGAACTCACTATGTGCCAAGAACATTAGAGTCAAAACAAACAAACCATTCTTGCCCCAGTGGAGCTGACAGGCTAACAGGGGATAAAAAGGCAAAAATAGAAAAGTACAATAGAATGTGACAAGTATTATGTAAATGAAATATTAATTGCTGTAGAAGCAGAAAGAAGAATCTGCAAACCAGTTCTATTGTATCAAGGAAAGTTCCCTAGTAGAAGTTATATCTGAGCCTCGGGTAGAATATGATTAATCTGGGGAAGATATGTAGAGGTGAGAGAAAGCAGGGAAAGGTTTGGAAAATGAAGACAACTCAAGCCTCTTCAAAAACTTGAAGGGGAGAGGTGGAGAAGAGGTTGATAAATTAGACGAAAGGAGGTATTTGACCATCTAAGTGAAGCACAACGTGGTTGGAACAGAAAAATGCCAAAATAAACAGCAAATCAAAGGACTGTGTAAGGCTCAGGAAGGAGTTTGGACTTTACCCGCCATACAGTGAAAAGCCCCTGAATAACTTCAAGTCCAGGAATAACACAAACATAAAATTTATCATTTAGAAAAAATCACGGCAGTGTGAACAGTAAGTTGAAAGGATATCTTAATATAGAATAAAAAGTTGCTAGCTCCTAGAAATAAAATGATAAAGTGAAAGAGTAAACAGAGGGGATGAAAACATAAGGGGTAAGTTACACTGTGTCTAGGCATCCCAAAGTAAAAGCAAGGGAGCACTCAAGGATGATGCTCAGATGCTGAGTGATGAAGGCAAAAGCTTGTAGAAAACAGGACTCATAGATGGCCGTGCTGACTTTGACACACCCACTGGATACCCAAGAAGCATCTTGTAGAAGGAAGGATTTCTGCCAGGTGGTAGTGGCACATGCCTTTAATCCCAGCACTTGGGAGGCTGAGCCAGGCAGATGTCTGTAAGTTCAAGGCCAGCCTGGTCTACAGAGAGAGATCCAGGAGAGGCACCAAAACTACACAGAGAAACCCTGTCTCGAAAAATCTAAAAGAAAAAAAGGAAGGATTTCTATATATTACATAGAGGAGAGAATTGTCCACAGAAAGATGAATTAATGGGTGATCAACATTTAGATGGGATTGTTAAAGCTATTACAGGAAATATGAGTGAGATTTCATAGAAGACATACACACTTAACTGGGAAAAAAAAAAACCTTCAAAATAGGACCCTAAGAAACACACAAACTTGAGAGTTTTGATATTGGAATCTGTGATTTCCATATCAGATGGGATGGAAAAAAGAGTGTGATGTTAATTAGCAAAACAGGGAGTAAACAATGGGAAGAGGCTCTGGGAAGAAAAGAGGGAAAGAGTTAATTCAGCAGCGAGAAAACCTGCTTGCTTTGGCAAACACAGTTTCTTTGGGTGACAGCAGAAGCTCATCTCCAAAGGTTAAAAAGAGTGAGTGAAACTGAGAACCAGGCAGTGAACACACACCACTCAAAATTCCGTAGAACGGAGGAGGAGAATCAGAAAGCAGAGAAGCTGCGGTGCTGAGGGACAAAGACCGAGGGTGTGACGACCTCGAGTATGTCTATGGGCTGCTGAAATGGACAGGGAAAATCACAGGAGAAGGGACCCATGTTGGAGATGAGACCTGAGCCTGTACAGACACAGGGGTGGGCCTGCAGGCATAGACACGGGTTCGTTCCTCTCTGAAACGACAGGCAACGCATCGGGCAATAATGAAGACAACAGACTGAAAGGTTTTCGGAAGAGTGGTGACAGCTCACTGGACACTGTTCTGAATAGCTGTTCCAATACTCATAGTGAAGTCTGATTGTCCTGTGCTATGACTGGTAGACCAGACCTGTAAGAGGTGATTCAGTCCTGAAAGCAGCACCCTCATTAATGGGTCAAGACCAAACTCTGAGAGTGGGTGAGTTATTGGCAGCTGTACCCTCAGTGCTGGGCTGGAGCAGGGAGGATCCTGGGCGATTGCTGGCCAGCCAGGCTGAAATGGCAAGCTCCAGGGAGCCACCTTATCTCAAAATCAGGTAGAAGGTCCATGAGACAGCACAGTAGGCCAAAGGTGCTTGCTCAGCAAGCCTGGTAACCTGGTTGCAATTTCCAGAATCCAGGTAAAAGTGTTGTCCTCTTATGTGGGTGCTGTGGCATGCTCACCCACAAACATATAAACACACACACACACACACACACACACACACACACACGTACATACAAAAACAAAATAAAACACTAGAGAAAACAAAAGAAATTTGTAAAATGAAAATCTCTTTTACATTCATGGACTCACAGCAACTACAGTTGCCTTCACAAGACCTGTGTAAGATCAAGCCAATCACCATTCTAGCATGGGGTGGGGGTGGGGTGACAGGAGGGGGGGTTTGAAGGAACAGGTTCACCAGCCCCCACCCCTAACTGAGGAACTAAGGACTGTTTTTGACTTCTGTGTCAGAGAGTCAATTTTCTTTGTGGGTGTGGCCCCCGGTAGGTCAAATATTTCCCAGTGGTTAGCACCACACCCAGAAGTACATGAGTAGCAAAATTTTAGGTCCATGGGTTATGATTGAAAAAAGAGTACATGAACCATGAATTGTGGGGAGGAGGGAGGTGGGGGATGAATCTGGGTGGAGTTAGGAGAAGGACTTTGCAGGGAAGACAATATAAACACAGAGTAGAAGATTTTCAAAAAAAGTAAATAAAAATTATTTTTAAGAGAAAAGGGTATTCAAAGCCCTAGAAATGTAGGAGGATTCAAAAAAAAGGTCTGATATTACTATGTGATTTATTATTATTATTTTTTTAATTTTCAAAATCATCTTAGCTTCCCCTTACAGAGACACCATCTTTAAAACTGTAAGTTTGAAAGGAGGCAAAGTTTATTTTGGCTCATGGTTTTCAGTCCATTGTCAATGGACCCCATCGCCGCAGGCCTCTAGGGAGGCAGGGAACTGTGGCTACAGGATAGTGGAAGAGTCATTACTTCATAGCAGCAGGGAAGCAAAGAGAGAGAGAGGCAGGAATGAGCCAGGTTCCCAATGTCCCCTTCAAGGGCACAACCCAAATGGCCAGACGGCCTCCCTCTGTGTTTGACACCTTGATGACTCTACTGTCTCATAACTGTATTCAGCTGGGACCAGACCTGGTACAATGGCAATTTGGAGGTCATTGACCCAAACTATCATAGTGACTTAGTAGTCTATCACCTACTAAAGCATCTGTAGCATAAATAATTTTTACTTTCTTAGTAAATGACAAATATTATTCTAACACTCATACATTTTTTAAAAGTCAGAGAAAATTAGATGGAATAAAAATATATTCATAGATAAGACTTAAATTTTATTATTAATCTCAATAGGAAAAAGCTATCAAATTGCTAAAAAAGAAAAAAATGTGTAAGCATTTTATCTCCTAACCAGGCTGTTAATCACACTATATAGTGTGAGTTCAGTGGTCCTCATCCCAACATAATTCTAGAGATTCACTATTAATTTCTGTGGGGACATTTGCCTTACAGAAAAAAAAAATATGCAGGTTAAAAATCAATGCCTCCCTTCCAAAACCGAAATTTCTTTTATTGGCATCTTGCCTGTGTGTGGCATTATCTTCTCATACCAAATAGTTTCTTTGGGTCACCAGGAGAAGAAAGCATGAATAATGAGATAATGAAAAAGAAAAGAGCCCTAGGAGAGATGCAGCATCATTGATTTCTAGTCAGAGGCAATATTTACATCCCATTTTCTACCTATTCATTGTAAGCGAGCACAGCGCTTCCTGGTAATCAGTGTCCTCGTAGTCAAGCAGTTGGCAAGATTTCCTCAGAGCGGGGCTGCCCCTTTTCTCCTCTCTCAAATAATAGGCCATTGATTCTCCAAGGCGTTTCAAGAAACTATTACAGATGTCAAGATTAAACCAAGAGTGGGGGCAATGAATGTAAGATTATTTTGGTGATGTATTCTCAAATTTGAGAGGATCTGATGTTCTTCTGACAAATAAGCCTCCCTGGCTTGATGATGAATCACGTTACGGTGGAGGCCCAGGGTGGCCCTGGGACACTTTAACACTCTGGGGTCCATCCGCCGAGGATGCAGTCACTCCCCATAGTCCTAGTGACTGTAAGGCTGTGCAGTTGGCTTGTGCTATCATTTCTTGCTAGCCCTCCCCTCCTTTGGCAGCTGTCCCTCTGTGTGGAGAGCTCTGGTGATTTGGAACCTTTCCCTTGTCCCTCTTCCCTCCCAATAACTTGTTATCTTCCTAATTAAAACACCTCTTTCATTAGCTTATGATGAACTATGCAGGGTACAGTGGGGCACTTTGTATGAAGAGGCCTATTAATGGCAATCTCATTAGCATAAACAAGACTCTCTGAGCTCCCATCTATCTATCCGTGCTTCTGTGACGGCCTCTGGCTCCTTAGCCTACCTCTTTTCTATTTCCTTAATAAAGGCGTTACTGTTGTTATTGTTCATAGAATCCGCAGCTTTCTCATAGTTACAGTAACTTCCCACTAGGGGAGTGAGGCATGGGAAAATGGCATCATTAATCTGTGAGTATTGGTTTATACTCTGGTTCATGAAACTGCAATGTGTTGCAGGAATCAAACCAGAAAAAAAAAATGAATCTTCTTCTAATCTTATGTAATGTAGTTTTTAGTTCACAATAACAAAGAAAAAGGTAGTTAAAATGCAAAAGAAATGCTTAAACATGGGTTGTAGCTAATGTTGTATTGGTTCAGTGAAAAGTATTTACTGAACACATGTACTCGTAGCCCTTAGGATAAGGCATCAAACAAAACTGATAAACTTTTATTCTAGAGGACTTTTGCAGGATATTGTTAATTCAGAATAGTATGAATAGTTCATTAATATAATTTTAGGATCAAGGTAATAAAAATTCTTATTTTGTAAAATAACACTAAAACACTAGGGTTCTCCATGAACTATAACAATCGTGCTTGAAATATAAGATAGTTACTACATTCTGGTGTACACTGGCTAGCACCTTATTGGTGAAAAAAATATAATTCAACAATATTGTGCATAATATTTTTGAAATTTATTCTCTTTTTAATTCTCTCAATGTAATTCTAAGCATTTAGGACAGCAAATCATATTAAGAAACACTCGGATTTGAGCATGACATAATCATTATTTTTACTCTAAATTTTTATGCTTTTCAAGGGCTTGTTCTTGAGCAAGTATATATTAAGAAAGACTTCCTTACAAGCAAAACACAACCACAAATTAAAACCTAGTGGCTACAATCCGTTGTGAGGCTATTTTATTATGCCTATTAGATAACAGCTATTCCATACTTTACCAACAGGAACACAAGAACATTATGCAAATTAGAATGTTATTTCTGATCAGATATGTGTCTGAGGCAGCCAAGGTTTATATACCAGAGATTGTGTTCTTCTGGCCACCTAGGGAAATAAGGAGCCAGAAAAATCTGACTTAGGCTGGAAGAAGACTAATGCACTAATATTTATTTATGAAAGCATCGTATATTCTGTTCTTCCAGGAATTATTGCAGTAACAATTTCACTGCAGTGTACAGCAGGAGAAACTAGAAGCTGGGATGTTTTACTGCATGGGATAGCCACAACCCAAAACTGAAAGGAGTTTATGGAATTTTTGTGATCTAAAAAATTAAGACAATTTTATTATACTTCTTTGCATTCTTTAATCAAGCTAGATTTTAACACATCAATATGCTGTTACATAAGCAAAAATTTTAATGGGCTAAAAGAACATGGTTGGTGATTAATTTGGACCCTGGAAAGACCCAGATTAATGGTCTTCAGATATACTCAAAACAGTAGCACCGAGGTGCTTTAATAATACTTTTCATCTCCCAAAGGAGATTATTCATGTGAATATCTGCAGTGAGTTCATTGTTGTCTGCAAAAGAAGGCCTGCGTCTTCTTTTAGAGCTATACAATCAAATGACCCATCAAATTAATTAATGGGATTTTTAATCTAGTGCAGCTAGCATGCTAATTAACTTGTCAAGTCTATATGCAAAGTCTCAACACAAGTTATTTTTAAAAGTCTTTGCAAGTGTGTATGTATAATCACAAATGCATGGAACAGCTCTGAAACAATGTACAAAGCTTTGAAAGAAACAATGCTGGCTCCTTGGAGGGAAAGAGAGGCGAGGGGGTGGTGCGGGGTGAAGTGGAGGGCTGTGTGCAAGAAGGACATTTTTTTTTTATTAAGTATTTTTGGTGTTTTGAGTGCCATGCAAAAAGGCATAAATTAGCTCTGAAAATTTAAATATTTGAACAAGGTGTATTTTTTAAAAGGAAGAAAGAGGCGAGGTAGGAAAATGGAGGCAGGGAGATTAGTTATAAGGAAGGAGGATTAAAAATAGAAGAAAAAAAGCAAACATCCTTCTTTTTTCCTCTTGCTTGATACAAAACCACCCCTGTCTGGAACCCCTTTCTTTTCCTATCCCTTGCCCACAAAATCTGGCCTCTATCAAGTGCTCCTTAGCTCTGCCCTGGCTGATGTCCACAGACGTCTGTCTTATTGGGGTCTTTCCCAACATATGCGGCACCCACCCAGCTGACCCACTTCAATATCCTCCCCTAGATCTCCAGCATCCACAAAACAAAACCCCCTGCCTTCCTCTCCCAGCCAACTTTCATTTCTTCCTACCTCCACTGGAAACTCGGACTGTACTCAACCACTTAATTCTTTCAACACTGTATACTCTTTGCTATTCATCATGCTGTCCACAGCACCTCCAAAATGCTATGGCCATACTCTGTATGTACTGACTAGCTGAAAAGGACAATCAACATGACTCTTTGATTCGACCTCTCTGTTTCCCAAATGTTAAGAGCATGCTTTACCTAGAGGATTGATCTCTTGTGAGATTAGCTACCAACGTTTTTATTGTATCTAGAACAGTACTATATGCTTAAAAGTAGAGAGAATAATTAATGGTCTCTCTGTGTTAACATATTTCTGATTTAATCTTTCCCTTTGCTAATCACGTGTGACTTAGGAAACTTCAGTCACTCTAGTATTTCATCTGCAAAGACTTTTTGTGTCTCTAACATATTTGGACTTTTAATAATAACGATTCCTACAATGTCATTGATTGGCATTACCTCTGTAGTAATATGATCTATTTTTAACATTTTAGTAATTATATATATGTCTAAATATGAAATAATTTGTATATATTTAAATAATTTGGACATAATTCTATTTTATGGACATTTCTTCTGATAGCAACTAACCAGGGTTGGATGAAGATTAGCAGTCTGCATTCTTGCAGATAGTTAGTAGTGTCAAACCTAACAAATATTAAAGGAACTTTGAGAAAGACGTAGTGAACATCCTGGCTAGGCCACTACAGTTCTTAAACTGCTAACCCCAACCATTCTCCAAATGATTCAATTCTGATCTTACACTTTTCAAAAGAAAAGATTATCCTTTGTACTTAAATTATCACAGATAACTCTATAGGCACTATAGTATAAAACTGTGTCAAAATTACTGTGCTGACTATGATCACAATAATAATCGTTTTTTATAAATGTGTAAATTGTTTTTACATGGCTCAGAACACTTTCTTAGGTTCAATATTGGTTCAACCAATGAATTTTAAGAAGAGGAAAGTTGTAGTCAGTACATCTAAATTATGAATAACTGGCTTCTTGGAATGTGCTATCTAACAGAGGTTTCTGTCTTAGAGTTATATGTCATAGAATATTTGTCATATTTGTGATTTTCCTAGGAATATTAACCAGCCATAGGATAAGTGAAAGTTCTCTGCGAGGTGAAGTGATAATTTTCTATACAGAGAAGGAAGACCATAGATTATATAGTAAAGAAAATGTTTGATTCAATTCTCAAAAAAAATGTGTATTTACTCAGACAGACTGTGTACATAGGAGCAGAAAACAAATGCAATAATCCAGCAATTATGATGCCGCTTCACAGTGATTTAAACCTCTTGGTTATTCGTGTTCTTTTTAGAAAATCTTTTAAGAATGTGTTAATGCTGACAATTAACCTCTGAAGGAGATAAACAGAAACAAAGCCTGCTGCTCCAATAAGCTAATCATTTCTAAGGAAAAAAATTAGCAATGGAGTTGTGTAGCTTGGTTTGTGGTATTTCTGTTTATCCTTAAGAGAGTGTCTAGGTATCAGCAGCCCCCAGGGAAAGCTAATCATTTTCCCTCTCTACTAACAGAGTTTCATACTTGCATGAAAACATATATGGGACGTTGCTTGGGTAGAGGAAGAGGCAGTAAGTAATTTGATATGCTTAAACTCACATACAAATGAAATGTTGGTGAACTATGCCCAAAGCTGTGATTTCAGTTGCTTGTAGAGCCTTCTCAAACTTGCTCTTTGAAAGATGTAGTCTACTGAGGGCTAACCACAGGCTTTGTGTATTTTAATATAAAAGGAAAGACAAAGCACTCAGACTGCTCATTGGGGGGAAATCTCTCACCACCATGAACTTTTCTGTTTTGGTATAATTTTGTAGTTTTCCAATGATCTTTCAACTTGGTTTGTTTTCCTTCAAAGCAGCCAGGAGTTGTACTAAGCCCATGACTATTATTCTCTAAAGTTGAAAAGAATTACAAAATAGATAATCTCTACTGGGTGGTAGAAATGTTACATAACTTTATCAAGACTATGATCATGTGAGTGTTTACACATGTAAAATTCCATCAAGCTACATGCTTATGATTTATGCAAGCATATCTTAGCAATGGTAAATTGACAATTAGGTGAATAGGAGGGTTTTTATAAGGTGTGTGAAAGTGTTGAAGTTAAGAAGATAGTTAATGAAGCTTATTCTTGAAATAATATATCTATCCAATCATACAGATAACAAATGAACTTTATCCAGAGTGGTAAGATATTTTATCAACTATAACTTAAAATGCAAAACCATCTTCCATTCTCATAGTCAGTCCCTAAAACCCTTTTAGGAATAGATAGTACAAAAAGTGATGATATTGACCATGTAATGACAATATCAATTATGTAAGACGCTATGATGCTTAATCAGTAGATAGGCTCAAACTAATCAATCACTTTCATTCCTATCTATTTAGACATTTCAACTCCTGACTCAATAGATGATAAAGTTGGTCATAATTCAACATATACCTGTTTTGCCTGTGAAAATTGAATGAATTTGCTACTTAGTTACTCAGAATGAACCTAAAGAAACTTGGAGAGAACATTGCTCACAAGCATAGACTATCCACAGCTTTCAGGCGTAGAATGGAGAGAGCTGGTGAGCTTTTCAATACTGACTTTCTTATAACCAAATGAAGCAGAGGATATCAAACACGCAAACTAATTCTCTAGGGAGAATATAGTGCCCAAGGTAAATGGTTTCCTGGAGTTTTATTGGCAAGAGATATATAAATAACTTGACAATGAAGAAAGATTTCAGAGAAATTACAAAGGCACTGACTAGGACTGACAGACTATCCTGTCCAAGTGTGTTACAGCGACACCTCAAATGTGAGGAAGCCACACGTCATTTGAACAAATGTTTGCAGATCCATAAGACTCGGGTATTCAGACTAATAAATTCTAACCATGATCAACAGTATTTTAACTGTGAAATATAAAAGCAGAAATCTACTGAATGACATCTATTTGGGCACAAAATCATTTAGATAGTGTTAATAATATATTCAGATCCCCAAAGAAAAAGACTGTCAGGAAAATAAAGAAAGAAAGAGCATCTTTGGATTCTGGGTAACCTTCAAATTAATCTAAATGGCTTCTAGTCCACATATGTAGACATCAAATCCTTCATCCCAGGCTAATATGCATCTGGAATTACCTATTGACTCTATATTGATATTTCATTAGGAATCTGTCATAGACTGAAATTTGTGTCTAGAAGTTATTTGGGCTTCCTGATTTTTAAAAAATAATTCTAGATACCAACATAGGTTAAAATAAAATTGGAATCTTTCTAATAGTTTACACAGAGTGTCAATTTGATGCTTGTTGGTGTGATTTAAAATTTTAATGAAATGAATCAAATTGGCTGTAAGTCTTCTTTTCTTGTAACAACAAAAATAAATGAAAAGCAGTTTTATATAATTGATGATACATTACAATAAAGAGTTCTTTTCATATAACTAATGATTCATTAGAATGAGAAGTGGTTTTTGTGCTCAAGAGAGAAAGCAGAGTAGGCCACTTGTCAGCTATATGTTAGCCATGCTTCCACTTAATCGTCTCACCTCCTTGACTCACAGGGATTGGGTAATTTTCTAGACCAATGTAGCTCGAGTTTTTCTCTCCAGGTCCTGCCAAGCCCTGGCAGTCCTGTAGCCCACTTATAAAATAAACACACAGACGCTTATATTATTTAAACTGCTCGGCCATTAGCTCAGGCCTACCATTGTCTAGCTCTTACTCTTATACTCAGCCCATTTCTGTTAATCTACATGTAGCCACGTGTTCTGTGGCTTTACCTGCTGCCTTTACATGTTGCTACCTGGACGGCAGACTGGCTTCTCTTCCTCAGCCTTCCTGTTCCCAGAATTCTCTTCTCTGCTTGTCCTGCCTATACTTCCTGCCTGGCTACTGGCCAATCATCATTGTATTTATACAGAGCGATATACACAGCACTTCCCCTTTTCTTTCCATCTTCCATTTCTCAGGTATTCATTCTCAGGTCTTTGATGGGATTGAAGACTAGCAGTTATAGTTACAGATTAGTATATATATAATATCTTAGATAGAACTTATTAAGTATTAGATTTAGGTTCTTTAGGATAGGACACCTTTTGGAATGATCTTTGTAACATGCCATTTACCTATGCTCCAGACCTCTCTGGATTTTAGTATGTATCTCTTGTTTGATATTGTTCAGGTAGGTTGTAGTTCCATCTTATCTAGGTCATTATCCCTTATTACTCCTGGACAATATTTGATAATCATTCCTTTTGTATATAGTTTTGTATTAGGTTAGGACCTTCTTATTTAGACAAAAGGGGAAGATGTAGGGGGTAGCCGTTCCAGCTTTGACCTGGAAGTATCACCCCTTTGAGGCTTTGGTAACTGTCATGCCTACAAGGCGGGGCCAAGAGAGGACCCTGAAGACTCAAGATCCAGAAGTGCCAGCTCTCTTGGATCCTGGATCCTGGACGATGGAGGTAGACCGAGCAGAGTTCTCCAGAGAACACCACTGGACTGCGCTTCACCTTTCCCAGATCCTGTTACCTATCCCTTCAATTGTAAGTTACCCCACAAAATAAACCTCCCTTTTAACTACGTGGAGTTGCCTTAATAATTAAACCAATAGACCAACTTTTGGTTTCCTTTAGTATCAGAAATCTAATTTGCTGGGTGTGCTGAACTGTATGCATGTACACATGAACATGAATGTGTACACATAGCACAGTTATACCTCATGACCCTATCCAATATTCTTTTCTGAGTCTAATTGAATTTCCATAGAAACATCCATATTGGTCCAAAATGTAAAAGAGAAAATAAAGTTATATGACAACCACACACGAATGAAATATGAGTTATGCACAGTGCTGGCACCTGAACCAGCTCTCTTGGTATTTCTTTTTCATGCTGTGTTGTGATTATAGTCTTTTTGTCTTGTTCTTCATTTTACATATGCTTACATGAAGTTTAGCAAGAATGGCCCATCGTTTCTAACTTGAGCATTAGATTAATAAAAACTAGAATATACCTTTAGAAATATTATCTTTCTCCCAGGCAGGAAAAATTTTTCTGGCATAAATTCAAAAGCTGCATTTTCTTGGCTTTTGCCTTAAAGTAGAACTGACAGCCATGAGTTAAGGAAATAATTACAGAAAAGGATGCAGAGGGAAATAAACCTGGAGCAAAGAGACATATAACACCCAGGAATTACAACTTTGTGTGGTCAGCACTTTTATTTGTGGAGATAGGCTGCCTATGTATTATCTATATGGGAATACATATGGTAGCAGGTGCATATAAAATATTTATAAATTACTTGTCAAGCACAAGTACATATTTATGTTTGATGTTTATTGTTTCTATCACTACATGATCAAGGGACTTTAGAGAAATTAAAAATACAAGTTAGTTCTGGCAGTCATAATAATAAATTTAACATCATAGAATAATTAATTCTGTTCTGAAATATAATTTTGGAATGACTGTCTTTATTAAATAATGGATGAAAGTGACTAGTGAAATACTCTTTGTAAGTTTCAGATTAAGATAGTAAGTGATATTTCCTTTCCATAGAATTCTACACAACGAATAAAGAAAAAATGCACAAAAACCCCCAGTCGGCATTGGTTACCAAATAAGAGAGTTAAAAAAAAACTAAAATTTCATACACCAGCCACTCTGGGAGAAGGAAGAAGTGCCCACAATCAGCTCCGATCCAGACTGTAACTTGCTGAGGTGTGAATCTGAGATGCGCTCTAATGACTCATAGATACAGCATTGGTGACCAGCCTGTGATGCTTCGGGGAGAGAGTGGGAGTTTTAGGAGGCAAAGTCCTGCATAAGGAAGTTAGGTCATGGTGAGTATGCCCTTGAAGGATATCTTAGGGTAAATAGAGTTGTGATGAAACACCATGACCAAAAGCAACTTAACGGAGGAAGGGCGTATTTGACTTATGTATCCTGAGTCACAATTCATTGAGGGAAGTCAAGGCAGGCACTCAAACCAGGCAGGAACCTAAAGACAGGATATAATACAGAGGTCATGGAGGAGTTCTGCTTACTGGCTTGCTCCTCATGGCTTACACAGTCTGCTTTCTTACAGACCCAAAGACCACCAGCTCAAGGTGCTACCAAATACAATGGCCTTCCAGCATCAATCACTAATTAAGATAATTACCTACAGCCCAATTGTACCGAAGCATTTTCTCAATTGAGGTTCCTTCCTCTCAGATGACTATACTTTGTGTCAAGTTGATGTAAAAGTAGCCAGCACAAAGGGGATACTGGGACCCTGGCCTGTTTGTTTCCTAGACACTATGAGACGAGTAATTGCCTGTAGAGAGCACTCCTTTCTAGGGCATACTGCTTCAATAAAGGCCTGAAGTCAACAGAGATGAGCAACCATAGACTAAAACCTCTGAAAACATGAGCTAAAATAAAGCATCTCCCTTTATAAGTTGACTATTGTGGCATTTTGTGAAAGCAATAGAAAACTACCAACACAGTCCCCATCCTCAGAAAGAGCCTATGGACATTTCCTAATCCCACTGCAAACGACAGCCCCAAATTTAACTGCTAGCATTTTCACGGGACCGAACATTAGTGGAAAATACCCCTGGAGAGAGGTGGGTGAGGTCAAAAGAAATAAAGGAGGGGACAGCCCTGGTATCATAAAGACCCCAGCATTCCACAGTGAAAAGAAGGAGGGGACAGCCCTGGTATCATAAAGGCCCCAGCATTCCATAGTGAAAATAAAGGAGGGGACAGCCCTGGTATCATAAAGGCCCCAGCATTCCAGAGTGAAAATGAAGGAGGGGACAGCCCCGGTATAATAAAGGCCACAGCATTCCACAGTGAAAATCAAGCAAAACCAAAACAAGCAAGCAAAAATGTCAACAAAGACACCCTAAACCCTGTACTGTGTGGAGAGAATAGAAGCCACTTCATGCCATGCTGTCTGAACTCCCACATTTTGCAAGATCATTTCCTCTATGCCTTACATGTTAGAATTTCCTCAAGAAATATTTACTAAGAAATGTTAACTTTTGCATTTTAGCTTGAAAGCACAGAACACGTATCTCAGAAAATGCAGCATTACATTGCCCACAGCATACTGAAGCAAAAGAAAAAATATGTACACAGCAAGACGAAGAGGTAGATTTCATCCGCACTAAATCAATGGCTGTTCCTACAAATGAAACCCTGGTGTGCCATTTCACCTTAAAATGATCCTTCATGCCCAGAGACCTCAATCTGCCTGCCATGGCCACAAAACAGTCAATGATTCTCAGCTTTCTCTAGCCTATCAGCTCCTCCAGTCTCAACTTCCTTTTTCTCCAGGATAGAGCAAGAACTGCATTCACATTTTACCAACAACCATTCTTTTCCTACTGGCTTCTGTGATCCCACTCTCTCTGCTTTGTAGCCTGGGGTCTTCTGTACTGGCCTATTCTCCTAGTGTGTTACATAAAGGTTGATCTCTACAAGACTTTTTACCTCTGACCTTGATTGTCCCCGATGTATTTTAATGTCCCTTTACTAGCATATCAAATTATCACAGATGTTAAGCAATGCTATTTTTGTTCACGGTTCCAAAGGTCAAAAGTCAAACATCAGTTGCCCTGGCCTCAGCGTCTGGTGTTCAGATGACGGTCTCTGGAGGAGAAGCAGCTCCTTTGCCTCTCGTGGATTCTGGTGGCCACAGCATCCTCCAGCTCTGGGCTGTTCCCTTCCTCGGTGTAGCACATCCGTCTCTGATCCATGCTATCACATTGCTGTCTCCTCTGACATTAGCCCTCCTGCCCTTTGCTTTATGGGGTGCCCTGCATTTCATCAAGTCGACCCAGACCACCTGGAATAATCTTGCATCTTTATCTTAAAATCCTTTATTTCAATCCAATCCGTGAAGTCTCCTGTGCTAAATCTAAGACACCAGTCACAGGTTCCAGGTACTAGGAAATGGACATAGCCTCATGTGTAGAGAAGTGGGTGCTATAGTGTACTTCTTCCCCAGGGTTCTGATTCCCAAGTCTTTAATAATGCTGGACTAGAGGATCTTAAGACTATTTCTGAGTGGAGATTATTTTGCTAACCACAGATCTACTTATCTTTTTCCTTAATTTAGTATCTCACAAACTATTCAGGCAATCATCAATCTGTTGTTTAACATCTTATCTAAATAAAATCATCTTTTCTTTTCTAATATGTTCAAACTTTTTCCTCAAGTGGAATTAGTTTTACCACAATGCACTCATCATTAACGACCGCCCCCCTTCTCTGGGTTTTGACTATTTACTTGGTACACACTCTCGAATGTTCTTTCACTGGGTTAAAGCCGTGCTTTCATAGCACTATGCGCCACTCCATCTGTAGTTCTTAACACATTATAATTTTACACAGAATTATAACTTGATATAAGTTCAGTGGTATGACTGTTTTATTCATGTTTCCTCCACTAGACTGTAAGTCTACAGAAATAAGGAATGCGTACTCCTATAATTAATTCCATTAACTCTACACCAATCGGCACAGAGAACATTTAAAAGTATTTGTTAAAGAAGTGAATTAATTTTCTGCCAAGGCTTCAAATAAATAAGAAATCCATTTTCCATCTCCCATTATTTTATGAACGTTTCTTTCAAAACATTTCACTGTTTGTTTTCATTACCAGGAAGGTAATTGAATCTAATACAATATTTTAGTAATACTTAAGACACCTTAAGCAATTTGGTGATATTTTAATATATTAGTATGTAAACAAAACTGCTTCATTTTCCTCCTGAAAGGAACATGCAGGAATGATCTTGGATCCTAAACTACCTCACCTGGTTTGAAGGGAAAGATCTCAACAAGCAATTACTCTAGCATCCTTACAATGTATGGAATCTTTAACCTCAATGCTGTCAAGTAGATAGGTCTGTGGTAGTGACTAATTGAAGTGGTCATTTGGAACACCATTTTTCTATCTGTTTTCTTTTTCTTTTTTCTTGTTATTGAAAATCACCTGTCTTCATGATAGGAAACTAGCAAGAAATGTGGTCTTCACTACCACCCTACCCTATGAGAACTCCATAGTTTTGATGTACGATGGTCTCATTCAATTGTGTCAGCAGCATTAATAGCAAAAAAAAAGGGGGGGGTTACTGTCTTGATTTATTGTGATGAATTTATGTAAAATCATACACTGAATAGGTCTTACACAATAGACTTACTTACCACAGTTCTCGAGGTTGGAAATTCCCAGAAAAAGGCACTAGGAGATTCAGTGTTCGTTGAGACTTCCACTTCCTTCTGATAAGTCCTTAAAATGTACAAGCTCCCTTATGCTGGTTTCATAGGTCACTTATCCTACTACCGGGGTCTGTGCCTCCATAATGTAATCACATCTATGTGCCTTGCCCTAATAATGGCAAATTGAAGAGCAAGATTCCAATAGGGAGAGAACACCAGGACTCAGACCACGGTGTGCTCCTAGGCTTCATAACTTTGGCACAATTTCTTACTTAAGAACATCAAAAATTGTAACACTGTAGATCATAATCACATAAGAATGATTGTGCTGAGAACTTTGATTTCCTATCTCCTTTCAGCCTTCCCACTAGATACTTTTGACAAATAGTCATCACATTATTGCTTTTTTTAATCTTTAAGTGAAGCAATGAGATTTTACTGTACGAGCCATTGACATTTCCCATTGACAAATCTGTCTTATTTCAGTTAGAAAAACCCCAAAGACAGGGATACCTTTTTTGGTGTTATTATATTGTTGTTTGGTTGATTTTGTTTCTTGCTTTTGAGGCTTGTACCCAGGATGATCTAAAACTTGTAATACTTCCACTCCAGCTCGAAGGTACTGGGGATATAGGCATGGGCTACCACACCACAGAGGTCCCTTTTGCATTCAAGCTCTAACTCAGACTGAGAGCTTCTGAAGAGGTTTAACTAACAATAGTAACATTACACATTCTTTTGACTTTACAAATCGGAATTAATAAATGATACCTTTACTTGATTAAATCCTACAGTCAATTAATGGCAAATAGTTACTCTGAATTTACACAGATTCCGTTATCTGAAAGAAATGTGCACATGTGACAGCATAGTTCAATATTTATGAAGACTTTTCTCTGTGACTGAAGAGACACCTGTTAATGGATTTCTAAAAATGAGATTCAGTAATTATCACTTCACTGATTATGTATTTCAGAATTTTATCAGTCGGGTGCTTTGTCATTTCTAATTTGGAATTGGAGGAGGGTGAGGAAAGCCTGATCTCACTGTGGTTTTCACAACAGAGGCCAACACCTTGAACCTGCTTCTAAACATGTGTGGTGGTGGGGGCAGGAATGATGGCCGTGGCTGCTTCTTTAAGGCGAAAAAGGCGTGCATTTCGATTATCGAAGCCACGATCATCTCTCTCTCTTTTCAATTCTATTTCAATTCTTCCCTGACCTGTTACTGCCACCTCATTGTTTTACAAGTATTGATAAATGTGATAATGAGTAATGACATCTATTCATGGCAAATGTGTAAGATCTGAAGTTACCGAGTTCTTCATTAAGAAAATGTGTCTCTAGCAGGGTCAGGCACCTTGATGTAATCAGACTGGCTCCAGTTCAGTAAACAAATGGACGATCCTTAAGTTTCACAGTGTCTCTTTGCGACTTCCACGCACCTTCCATTTTGGTCCTCTTAATGACACAGGTGTTGCCATGGTGGTTTAAGTGCAAAGACTTCTTTCCACTCTTATTTTTACCCATTAAAATGCAAATGATGTGGGACTTTCTGATGCTTTAATCCCAGAGAGGCTTTGGATATGCAATGTTGAGTACTCACTTTCAAAGTGAATTCTTATATACACAACAAATGACCACTGAGAAACCAGAGAAGCAAGGCGCATGTGGAGATCAAAAATGACCTTCCTTCCTTGGGTTCCCAGTGAGACTGGCTGGATAATAACCATCCACCATCCCCAAAGCGGGAGTGTGTGCCTTTTACCTCTATAGCTTGGTCACATTAGGATTTCAATGCTTTATCCTTAAATTACCAACAGATGTTACTGGAATTCTGTGATGTCTCAACCCTGGAACAAAATGACTGAGGTGCCTATTTAACATATCTAAGCAGACCAGGCCTCTAGGTTCTCCTAGCATCCCTCAGTCCCAATCTGGTATAGGATATGGCTGGCATATCCTGCCCTCAACCAGGTACTCACTAGCCTAGGGATTGGGTTGCCTTTCCCCAGAGGTTCTTCCCTATATTATCCAGCCATTTGGGTTACCAGCTCCTTATTTACTTTTTGCCCTCTTGGCTGCTGCTCCTGGTGTCCCATGCCCCATCCCCTTGCACCCCCGAGCCCATTCCACCCCACCCTCACCCCTGCCTCTCCTCACATGGCTCACCTAGACTCACCCAGATGTCTCCCCTACCTCTGGCTATGCTCTCTCTCTCTCTTATCTACAATAAACCTTCTCCTCCATCATACCAAGGAACAGTCCTTGCTTTTAATTTCTTTTTTAAATTGAAATCTAAGTAAAATATTGTTACCTGTGTAATCAGTGTAAGAAAAACAACCCACCATAAGATTTTGTCCATTTTAAATACAGTTTTATCAGCAATTTGTTTGAAAAGCCGTCTAGTTGCTAAACCCTTGAATATCATCCATTTATGTACTGTTCTTAGAAGTGTAAGCCAAATAAATACTAATAATTTCAAGATGCAAATTAAGTCAAACAGAAGATATTGATTTTTATTATAGCATAGAAGTGCAATTTTAAAAACAATACATACATATGTGTGTACGTATGTACATACAAATTTTAATATTCACTTCCTGATTCTAAGTGTTATATGAGTCACATATCTTGATATACAAACAAACATAAAGGTGACTCATATTTATTCAAATACCCATTCCTACGAACTCAGTATAAAGTAGTGACGTTTTTCTTCAATATTGTCCTCTTCTCCCTCTCCCAGAAGCACTGGCCCCAGAGGCCACAGCGGGTCACCCAGCTTTGCCTTTCCCTCGCTCACTTCAGGATCCATCAGCTCTCACCTGCTCTGTATTTCAGATCCTCAAGTTTTCCAACAAGAAAATAAACTATACGTCTCACATGATATCCACCTAGACACATATTACTCCCCATTGCATTTGGAAAATGATTAAAACTAGTCCCAGTCCTGGTAGGAACGTTGGCAGCCCAGTGTGTGAGACAGAGATATCTAGAATCTTTGAGTCCTTATTTTGCTTCTAGGGTTAACCAACAAAACTAGCTTTCTACTCTTCTGTAATTAAGGTCAATACTGAGGTCTGGCTGTTGAGGACCACTGCCTCCAATCAAATGACCACCATTCCATAACAGTCTCTTAGGTCTGTCTAAATTTATTTCCTTTCCTTTCCTCTGATTTCGTTTACACTTAAGCCATCAGCAATTCCTTTTAAGCTTTTACCTAAACTGCTTTTACCCATCATCTTAGTTTTTGACTCCTGACAAGTAACTTTCAGCTGAAACCGTATAGATAAGCTGCTTTCTCCATCACCGTCCCACGCTAGAGGAAAACCATTTCGTTTCAGCCCCACATACCCATCTCATCCTCTGTTGCTTCCCAGGAAATACACATCAATTTCAATAAGCATTTATCTAAAGAAGTCTATCGCTATTTCAGGAGCTCATTATTTAGTGATCTCTTTGCTCCTCTGTCTGCCTAAAAATGACGCTGCAAACAGGCTTTTGGTTCAGTCATTGTATCCGACACAGTGACTTCCTTCTTCAATAGTCGCCTCTTCTTTGTGGAGATAGAAGGTGATGAGGGAGCATCCTTCTACTTCTGAGCCAAAAGGTTTATTTCCCCATTTAACAAACACAATGAAATGACAATGGCTGAATATCTAACCAAAAAATAAGGAAGAATTTTGGAGTACAGTATGAAAATAAAATCTTTAATCTAAAAATATTTTTTCATTGAATAAATCAAATGGTTAAATAATGCTACTTTAATTGCTTGTAGAGTTTGAAAAGCATTGTTTTAATTATATGCTAATTACTTCCAGCCAGTTCATGTTATAAGCCATTCAAAGGCCTTAAGCAAAAACTAACTGAGGTTTATCTGTGAAACAATTGATTTGCCATGAATATATATTTGGGATTAAATAAAATTATCCTATATACTACAAAAAAGCCAAAAATGAAATATTCTCATAAATTATGTAATCTTTGCTTAACTTACTTATTTATATAATTGACAAATTCACATTTTTGCTGAAACCATAGCTTAAGTCTATCTATGCCTATGATATTTTATTATGAAAAGCAGGTACCCCAGAATAAATCCATAGACATTTGAATTCTGAGTACATAAACAAGATCTTACATAAAATGTTGGAATACTCCAAATATTACAACTTTCTAAATAATAAATTAATAGATGCAAGAATCAAAGGGAACCTAGCAGTTCCCAAAACTTAATTCTGATATTTTATATACTCCAAAATGCAATCCAAGTTCTATCAAAGGAGATTTACAGGATATTACTAACAAAAAGAGACACTGAAAGCCAGCCACTTGAGACAAATTCAATTAATCAAAATTTCAATGTGGAAAATTTTCAAATGGCCTCCTGCCCCCAGTGCCAGAGGACTAATGCATTTACTAGCCCTGTGACTTTCCAGTCAGAGAAAATACAATGGCACTTCATGGGTTCCAGACGCATTAAAAGGTACCCTATTGTTGAGTTTTCAGAGTGATATATACTAGATACTGCATGAGCTCATGGTACCATCACTCTTTAAAAAAAATTTTTTAGACTTGCTTATTTTTACCTTATGTGTGAATATTTTGCCTGAATGCCTGTGTGCCTATGTCTCTTACCTGCTAAGCCATCTCTCCAGTCCCATGGCACCATCACTCTTTACACTATATTAAGTGAGTGTGATGTCCTAGAATCTCAAGTTCATTGTACAGCAGTTCACACTTTCTTTTGTTCTGTACATTTGATCCAGCTTACAAATGGTTTCTGAGGACTACAGCTTTCACCTCTTGAGCAGCTGGATGATGTCAGAACCCTCCGGAGTTTCTCATGTTCACATCACAGAACTCATTAGGATGTCAAGCTTTGAACAGTCTCCATCACCCAGAATAGCTAAAATCATCCCATGACACTACTTATGCTTCCAATAAAGACAAGATAGTCGGGTGGTAGTGGTGGTGGCACACCTCCTTAATCCTAGCACTTAAGAAGCAGAGGCAGGTAGATCTCCAAGTTCAAGGCCCGCCTGCTCTCCAGATTGAGTTTCAGGGCAGCCAGGGCTACACAGAGAAATCCTGTCTCAAAAAAATAATAATAATAATAATAAATAGATAAAAAGATAAGACAATGCATTACTTCAAAGAGACATTCCAGGAGAATCTACTCATCCCATGGTGTGTTGATGTGTAGTTAACAAAACAAGAAAGAAAGGGAGGAGAGTTAAATAGATGTATGGGGAAAAGTGATACTCAAATTAGGAGAATAGCCTTCCAAAATCTATGACCAAAGTAGTCATGTGCCAGAAAAGAGTATTGTTTAAGGAAAGAAGACAACAACCAGACATCAGGAATCAAAGAAAAACACACTGTGTATAGAGAAAGCAATGTGGACCATGACTGGTGAATTTGATTAATTTTTTAATGGAAATACTCTCCAACCACGTGCAGCCTTGGTGGTAAAATGCCTAAAGTATCCAAAGAGAACATCAAACACGACAGAAAATCTGAATGTTCGAAAAAACAACAAAGACAGTGATCCTAACCTCTGCCCGTTTCTTTATCTTTTTGCCCCACTGTGACAAAACATCAGAACAGACAAAGCCAACCCCAGTAGGACGGCTTGAGGACAAAAGAGACAGCGAACTCACAGGGTACTGGGCTGAGCAGTGGTGAGCAAAGTCCATCAGTTTCTTCCAGGCAACCCAACATCGTAGTGGGATTAAACCCAGCCTTCAGAAGAATATGAAGAATCTAGGATTGCTGTAGCTCAGTGGCGGACACTTGCCTACCAAAACCTGGAGTCCTAGCACTAGCATGGCAAAGAAAAAAAAGAATGTGAATCTACTACAGCATATTATTTATAATATATAAATTTAATCCAAAATCTTTTGTGAAAAAAGGAGATCAACAACAGGAAATTATGACCCTCCACACAGAGCAATAAAAATATTCTATAGTGAATTTCTTGTAATTTAACTGAAGCAGCCCAACATTAACTCTGAGCAACTAGGGTACATGTAAACTCTGTATTATACTCCAAGGAAGTTCTTAACAACATTCATAGAGCTCCATAGTTAAGGAACTAAGAGAATAATTAAAATGAAATATCAGAACTGCTTAACAAATGAAAAAGACAAAGAGGAAACGAAAAAAAATGAAACAATTTAAAAACCCAAAATACAACAGATGGCAGATGGCAGACCTAAAAGAGAGTTTTATATTAAATGCAGAATGAAGCTTTACATTAAACGTGAATCGACCACCCCAAACTCAAAAGACAAAACTTGTTAGACCTGATCGGATTGTCTTGGTCATCAACTTGTCTACCTATTTAATCAACTAAAACCCAAGCAAGTGGGCCACACCTGCGGGATGTTCTTGGACCAGGTGAGGTGGGAAAACCAACCCTAAAACTGGATTATTTGAGACTGGAAGACGTTGAAAGACACCCTTGAAGTGCCACATGAGCTTCAAGCGAGGGAAACCACTGATAGTCCTACCCAGCTGGGATGCATGTGACCCACAACCATAACCAGCATGTCAAGATAGGATTAAGGGTGCCATAGTTGCTCTCACATCTTCGTGGAAAACAATAGTTATCTAATTGGACTTAAGGCCTGCTCACCAGGAGGGAGACCATGCCTGATATTGGAAAGGAACCCATCATCCCAGAGCTGCAAAGGTCATGGATCTTAGAGGAAAACCTTATACTATCAGCTTATTAAACCAATTATAATTCCTCACTACACTTTAAGAACTTAGCCTCATAGCCACAGAAAGTATAGCTCTCACTTCCCACAGAAGAAACTTATGTTTGCCACAACTGTGCACCATTACAGAACTCCACAGCTAGTCAAAATGCAGAGGACAGCTGATTATGGGATGGCCAGCCCCAGTGGATCTGTCTATGGCATCACTCCTGCACCTAAGGCTTAGGGAGCATGGTGGAAAGATGAACAAGGAGGACCAGGAAGTCTGCTGTGAGATTGTGCCTTGCCGACGATCCCTAAACAGTATGATTGCCTAAACAAGACCCAAACAATGACCACGCCAATAGGCATGTTACGGGGGAAATCTAACTCTTAAACAAAGAACTACAGGCAACTATAAATAAGATGAGCCCTCTGATTGGTTATCCAATACAAATTTGGCAGCTCTGAAATCATGTACATACAAATAATACGAAATGGACTGAGCAGGCTGTACTTGTATATTTATACATTTATATGTGTATGTGTGTAGCAATTAAAGGAAAAGGGGTTGTGGATTTGAGATGCCGCAAGGAGAGGGGTCATGGGGGAGGCTGAAGGAAGGGAAAAGAGGGGGCGAAATGTTATAATTATATTTTAATTTCAAATAAAATGTAAAAATAAAAAGGAGATGCCTTTGAAATAAAACATATAAAATTATATACCCATATATTTGACCTCCCTTTCATCGGGTTTGTTTTATTGAATGATATGAGATCTTTATATATTCAAAGCATCAGTAGTGTATGAGATATCTCTTTTTCAAATACTGCTTCTCCTTTCTTTTTCTTCACATTGCCTACTAAAGAGCCAAAGTTTAATACTGTAATGTTAGGAGTCTATTTGTCACACACACCCCGCCCCTCCCACCTGCAGCGTATGTGTCCCTAAAGACAAGTGAATGCCACCACACCTAAGCATCCAGGAAATGCAAATCACAGTGACGATCATTTGCTACCCGATTAACTGAAATTCAGAGGAGTGAAATGCTAAGTGTTGGGGAGCATTTGAAGTACTTGCAATGCAGTGCACACATATTGCAAAGCTGCACAGTCATTTTGGGAAGCTGTTCAGCAACTACGACGATACCAGTTAGGGATCTGCTTCCCTCAGCAACGCCTGCCCCCACTTCTCCTAGATAGTTAGCCAAGAGAGACACTAATGTAAGTTCAATGTTTGAAAACGAATCATATTTTAGAACCTTTAATTATATTAGCCCAATCTGGAAATACCTGTTTATTAACTTGTGAATGGGTAAAAATGTTACGGTATAGCCAAGTCAAGAAATAGTATTCGGCAATGAGAAGTAATTACTTACATAGCGAAAATCAGAAATGAACCTCAAATCTACTGAACAAAATGAAAAAGGTCAGCTGCTCAAACCATAGACTATCACATTTCCATTATATGGAGTTACACAAATCCGTTTATGTGGAATTAGATAAGAGGGAAAGTCTAATGACTAGAAGTAGGGTGTGATTAGTAGGAATTGGGGAAATTAGGTAGTTGATTGAAATTTTGAAAAGATTGGAATGATTTTTTTTCCCATCATGGTTTTTTTCCCATCATGATTACATTATGAATGATTTTTTTCAAAACTCAAATTGCACACATAAACAATCATGAGTTGTGTTGTATTTAAATCACTGTTGGATCTGAAGCAAAATGATGTTGAAAAATCTTTAGAATAGATGGACTTGATTTTTAAAACCTGACAAAGAAACAGAGCCTTGAATGGAAATTCAACCATTAAAGAGTTCCATTTAATAACTTAGACACATTTTTTCATACATACTGGGGAAAAATGAACATATAAAACATAAATTCAAACAGTTTTACTTGTGGATTCATATGGTTATCCAGCAAGCTCTTCATGGGAAAGAGACATTACAAAATGTAAATAATTCCAGGCAAGAGTTCCCATAGTTCTGTTGGGTGAATGTAAAAAGAGATTGCATAGACCATAGCCCTACTCTAGCAGCAAGATGCCGCAACCTGTGTGGTGTGCTTTGCCTAGACAATCCCACCTAAGTACTGAGTTGTACTGGGCGTGGTCACATTGTCCTTCTGTCTTTTATGCAGAGGATGGTATCTGAGTCTCAGACTCTCCGGGGAAATATGGACATTTTCCATAAAGTTTCCAGCCTTTCCAGTAAACTGGCATAATAGGGTCTGGTGCATCTAAAAGTCTATTCTCTCTGTTGCTTAGATAAAACACTGGCCAACACCAAATTGTGGATAAAAGGATTTATTTGGCTTACAGGTTTCAGTCCATTGTCAAGAAAATCCAAGGCAGGAACTTGGAAACAAGAGCTAAAGCAGAGGCCCTGGAGGAATGCGGCTTACTGACCAGATCCTTCTGTCTTGCTCACCTGGCAAGGGGTGGCATGGCCCACAGTGGGCACCACCCACACCTCCCACATCAATTCTCAAGGCAAGTCTGATAGATGCAATTCCTCAGTTCAGGTTCCCTTTTCCAAGTTGACAAAAACTCATCATGACAGTGTCCAAAACACACAAAATTGTCTTATTATTTAAAAATGTAAGAAAAAATTCAGCATTAACTTTTAGGACATCAGTCTGTTTACCAAATTGCTACACAAAAACAGACTTCGTGCGGATGCTTTAAGATGCAATCCATAAAATCATGCATGAGACAAGCCCGCTCACTGCCTCCATTTCTCCTTGGCACTGTATTAGAGGTCCAGACCTAAAGACCTAAGTGGAAAAAGATTGATAAGCAACAAAACAAAATTGTAATTATTAGCAATTGATATGACTGTTTCAAAAAACTAAAAAACGAGAATCCGGCTTCTGCAGAAAATTTGAATGTAACAAAAAGAGAGCGTTAGATCTAAATGCACTTGCTTCAAGGCTATGTCTGTTTATGACCGAAAAACATGCCTTTTTTAATAAACAAAACCACGGCAACAACTATCAATAACCTACAGAGTTTGGTGGCTTACTTTCAAGCATTTATGAATACAGAGAAAAAAAAAAACCCAAGCTAATGACCCAAACAAGCTTGTTTTGAAAACGAGTGCACGGTTAAGGAAAAAAAAAGAAAGAAAGAAACTGTCATCACTGAGTTTCAGAGCAACAGGGAAATGCCGTCTCTTTTGAATTTAATTGGATGTGTACGGGTGCTTTACCTGCATGTGTGTCTTTGAGCACGTGAGTGCCTGCCTGTGGAGGGCATTCATGTGATCCCTTGGAACTGGAGATGGAGACAGCTGTGCGTTGTCGTGTGAATGTTAGGAATCAAACCTCACTTCTCTGGAAGAATACCTATTGGTCTTCACTGCTGAGCCATCTCTTTGGTCCAGCTTTTTTCTTTTAATGCTTCTGTTAAATAGCTGAGTTTTTGGATAACTTGAAGTTGTGAAAACACAAAATTTGATAGAAAATGAGGTTCAAACAAACCAGCCATGCCTGGGATCTCGGTAGATCAGGCTATCTCAGCATATAAACCCTGGGATCTGGTAGTCATACTTCATAAATGTGGCCATTACAAAGCGGGAGGGGAGAATCTCAATAACATTTCCCAGGTTTTTCCCAAAGATGGGGTTTCTATGGTAATTCTTTGAAAGTAACTGCGGATGAATAATCTCAGATCATGAAAACAACCTGGTTCACCAAGAGCCAATTTTTAGCCTGATTGCACCCTGAAAAGCCGTCCTGCTACTGCCGTGGATGTGTGGCGTTATGACATGGGAAGAATAAAAGTCAGCCAGCAGCTGGAATCTCCCTGCAGTAAGGCAAGCAATGCTCTGCAGAACATTTTATTGGCCCATGCTTATTAAGAATTGTGTGTATCTTCCTCTGTATATCCTCTTCAATCCTACGGAATTCTTATAAGGTATCTCACATATATTGAGTGACTGAATTATTAGTTTCACCATGTATGCAGTACAAAACACCCACCGTTCTATAACCACTGTCGGGGTCCAAGGAGGACAGTAAAAACAGACCCATTATTGAACCAGGAGGCTTCAATATGAAGATTGACCAAACAGGTACAAAGCTGTGATCTGGGCTACTGAAACGATAAGAAGGAAGGAAACATGGGAAACGGACGGCATTATGATCAAAAGAACAAATAGGAACGTAGCAAGAGTGTCCCACAGAGCTGAGACTGGTTTACAAGGAGGGCTTGGAGGGCTTGCTTGTCGGTGAACATGGCTGTCTGTGGGCCTGGGAGAAGCTCAAAGGGGCTGAGATACCACCTCAGAGGACACGCTGTGGTGGGAAGCAGGGAGTGGTGAAGCTTGTCATAAAGGGGTTACCGAAAAGAGTTACCCCCTGATCTCAGCTGCTGCTGTGTAGGGAAGAACTGTAGTTGCCAGGATGAAGCTTTGCCCAGATGTTTCCCAGGAACCTACTCAAGCGAACAGCACATGAACAGTGAATGAGCATGAAAGGGCCAAGTCCCTTCTTCTCCTCCATCCTTACCAGAAGAACCTCACCAGGAGTCAGGTAACAGGCCAGAAAAGAGGTTGGTGGGGTCCCAGCTTCAGCACTTCCAAGCAATTACAGGAGTGGCTTGAGCAAGAGACAATAGCATAGAAACTGGCAGAACCATCCCCAGAAAATTCTCTGAAATAACGGAAAATTGATTGAAGATTACAGTTACACGGTGGTAAGTGGCTAAACTACCTATGTAATTTAGCAGCTCCCAGAGAGGCCAGGTAGCCCAGCATAACCTCACAGTTTTAATAGGAAAACCACTATGAATTCAGATACAAAGCTCCATTCATTTTATGATGCAAGAAGATACACGACGCATTCAGATGTCTGCATCGGATTCTGTTTTGAACAACATTGAACCAGACTATGGGTCTCCAGGGAGAAAGTGATATCAGCCTGGAGAGATGGCTCAGTGAAAAGGTGCTTGCCGTCCAAGCACAGGGTCATGAGCCTGGATTCCCAGCACCCACATAAACAATGTCACATCAGCACATGCTTGTGACCTTAATGTTGGAAAGGATAAAACAGGAAGGTTCCTGGGGCTTGCTGACTAATCAGAATTAACTTTCAAACTTTGAGATCAGTGAAATACCCTAATTCAAAACTGTAAGCGGAGAAGGACACCTGATGCCAACTTCTGCACCCCCTCCATTATACACACACATACATACATGTTCGCATGCATATACGCTGAATGTAAACACTCACTAATAAGGTCCCTGCACTCAAAAAGGCCCTATCTATATAAAGCTATTTATGTATGTTCACATGAACACACCCAGAGTCTTCTAATGAGATCTCAAAATTTTTGAATCATTAGATTTAAAAAATAAATAGATGAAGGTCCTAAATGGGGATCGAGCAGATTTTAATTTGTCTTTATGCTTCCTTATATAGTAGACTATTATAAAATTATTTTTCCGAAACCAGTATAGCCCCTTTAGAATATTCTGTATTTGTTGAAAAATCACACTGACTGGCCGTTATTGTTTCACCAAATCTTAAGTGTTATTTTAACCTTGGCACAGTGGATGTGCCTTATTTCAACCATCAATTGTGACTCTGCTGTTACCAGCCTGCTTCTCTGCCAGCAGCCTAGCCACTCAAGCTGTAGCCTGGCAGGATTCTGTTCCTGCAGGCACCAGCTCTGTCGCTGCCCTAAAGGTAGCTTTAACTAAATCTCTATCATTCTGTTTATAAATAAGACTTGAGCTTTAAAGGCTGGGGTGAAAACCTGCTAGCTCAGAGAGGTTGATTAGCAATTAGCTAACCTTCTTTTCTTGCTGGCATCTCCCCCCAAAGCCTGCCCTTCCACTCAGCCAAACAAAAAACCATGCCACTAAAAATCCCTCCCTAGACTTCCAGTGTGTCTCTCTATCTCTCCCAGATGCCCTCTGATGCTCTATGATTACTTTCTGTTAACTAGTTGCTAACTCAGCCTCCTGACCCAAGATTCATTTTATTCAATTAAGGCAAATGCGAAACTTGGAGTTCACAGTGTGATAAAATATCCCCCAATACTTAATATGTATCAATTGAAGCCTGTTTCTCTTTGTCTCAGAGCCATTTAATAATTTGATTTGTTTTATCCTTAGGATATTTCTATTTTGTCCTGAATTATAGTAAGTTCTTCTACTTGTTGACTATCTTTATAACATTACAAATATCTTTGAGGATATAACATCATTATATGTAATTTCTGTAATTTTCCTTTAAACATTTAAAACTGTTTGGCTTTAAATTTGTGCTCAAGAAATAGCATGTTGCACTCCTCCCAATTTTATTCACCATTAAATCATGATGGGTGTCAGGGTAAATTCTTTGCCCATAGATCCTGCATGTTATCATGCATTCCTTATAACCTTTGCTGAGGAAATGTCCTTGAAAAATTATGGTCTATAGTACATTACCCTAACTCTGTACACGTAGCTGAGTATTTTAAGGGTAGACACATGTTTCAGAGGTAGTCATTCAAAGGCTGACCATAGAATAATCTACAATAAAAATGTAATTAATAGGCTATTCACAACAGAAAAATGTCAATGATTGGTAAGTCCATAAAACCATCACCCACTTTATTAGTGAAAATGCAGACTTCAAGATGGGGCCTGAGGAATCTCTACACTGACTTTACCAGCAGCTGGACCAGTTGGCCTGCCATTGTGTGACACTTCCAGCGGTATACAAGGGCTCTTTTGCTTCACGTCCTCACCAGTGGTCATTATTGGTTTTCTTAATGACTACATTCTGGTTGCAGTGAGATGGAACACAATGGGATTTTATGTAGCCATGAAGAGCAAAATTCTGTCTCTTGGAAGAATAGGGACACAGCTCAGGCTAGGGAAATGGCTCAGTGGTAAAGCATATGCTGTGTAAGCATTAGGAACTGAGTTTTCATCTCCAGTACCAATAACAACCAAGCTCAGTGACTTGTGCTCCTAACTCTGGCACTCTGGGAGACGGGAGGAGGGGCAAAGACAGGCAGGTCTCAGGCTCACGAAACAGGCAGCTTACACAAATCAGGTTCAGTGGAAGATCATGTCTCAAAAAATAAGACAGAGAGCAGCATAGGACACCTGGTCAAATCACACATGTTCATGAGTGTGTATACCCATACATGTATGCACACTCATGTACCAAACAGATATACAGACACACACACACATACAGACACATAGACACAGACACACTTACACACCTGCACACTTTACTAACACATGCACACACAGATGCAACTGAAGAGTCTCATGTTAAGCCAATTAAGCCAGACTTAAAAAGACAAACATTGTATCTTTTCTCTCATGTGTGGATACTAGATTCCACATATATATGTATATACATATAGTATATACAACCTGAAAGACATGCAGTATCTGAGAACAAAGGGGATTAATTGGAGGGGAAAAGGTGAGGAAGAGGAGTGTGGGAAGAGATGGGCAGGATACACTTAAAATCCATTATATACATGTTTGGAAATGTCAAATCAATTTAGTTCTCTGTATAATGAATATTCACCAATAAAAAGGGAGATAATATTTTATCCATCAGATTGTTTGAAATAAGAAGAGTGACAATGTCTAATATTGAAAAGATTAAAAGGAAGTTGTCATTCACATGTATCACAGGTGGGAATATGAAGTTAGGAAGGCAGTTTGACAGCATATGTCAACATTTACATCATGCTCCCCTTTTGACCTTTTTAATCTGAAGTCAAATTTGCAGAAATATTCACATACACACACAAAGAAGTTACATAATGTTCAGTGCTACATCCACAGGAGAAGCGATCGAAACGTCCCCATCACTGGGAAAGCAGGATTAGGTAAACTTTGTTATTAGGAACTAAGGAAGTTAAAAATCACACTCAACACCCTTACCATAAACCACAGACCAGTGCAATCCAGCCCCCGACTTGTCTCATCCATATGTATCACTTAAGCTCTTCAAATATCGGGGCATTTACACTTCCTTAGCCCTGGGCTTCTGTAAGACTTTAGACACCCTTGCAATGGACTCATTCTCTCTGCAGTTCTACCTTGCACTGCATACTCAGAAGAGGTGTTCCTGTAACATCCTGACCAGAGCCCTCTCTACACTTTATCTTTCTTCATGGTAGCCCACAGACATCACCACTCCTCAACAGCCTATTAAATATCAAGTGCATATTCCTTCGGTTCTCCATTTCTTTCCCTAGAACCAACTCTTATGTGAAAATAATTCTTTAGTAGTTATTAACAAAGTCTCAATGCCTGGAATGGTGACTTATATGGGAGAATACATTTAATTAATTCGCTAGTTATTTTAAAGTATCTTCCAGAAGGACTGAGTGGTCGAATGAGAATGCTTAGCATTTGCAAGGCTCTGGGTTAGACCCAGTGCAAAGAAATGGAAAAAGAAATACATGGAAGAACTTCGCTTTATAAGATACATGGATGTGCAAGTTTTGAGTTTGGAATACAGGTCATTGGAAAGCACATGCTTAGCATTCAGAAGGTCCTACTTATTATCTCTGACATAAAATACATGCAGATATGCAGATTACATTTAGCAAGAATATAGAAAATATGGTAATGTTTGCATTAGCAATTTTTGTGTTCATGTAAGTGTGTGTGTGCCCTATATATATATATATATATATATATATGTGTGTGTGTGTGTGTGTGTGTGTGTGTGTGTGTGTGCTTCTGTGATGTGTATGGTACATACAGGTATATATGTGTATATATTTACATATAAATGTGTATGTATTTGATAATTGAGTGTATATAAATGTACATACAAACAATTGAAAGTGTATATATGAAATAATGATCTCTGTGAAAGAGTATGTTATGAGAAGAAAGTAAAAAGATCTTTGATATTTTATTCACATATTTCTATATACATTTAATGCTGCTATGAGAATAGATTGATAGACTTTTTGTGAAATAAAAAAGAGGAAGGATGCAAATAACTCATGAAAATAAATGTCATTTTAAAAGTCTTGTTTAAAATAGATGTCATTCTGAATCCTATATATGCATTAACTCATAGAACAGTTACAACAATCCTAAAGGACAATTATTATTATCTTCACTAGGTCAGCCTCTGATGCAAAAGATAATTTATATAACTCACACAAAATGAAACAGCCCTTGGGTAGCAGAACTAGAGAAAGAAATAAGAAGGAAAGGGGCTATGAAGATTGAATGGGGAAAACAAGGCATTCATTTGCCAGCTAGTACACAGAAATCTAGATGCAGCCAAGAGTGACAGAAGGTGTCTTTGCTACCATGGAAAACTGTACATTAAAGGAAAATGAAAAGTTAAGATTTCCCACCCTTTCATGGGCTGCTCACACAAGTACCCAAGATTCTTTGGCCAAATGGTTGAGCTGTTTCTCAGTCCCTATATGTGTCCTGACAAACTTATCTGGAACATGGTTTGAGGAAGTTCTCTGTTCTAAAGCACAGAAATTTTACTTTAAAAAGTATGTTCCTAACCTATAGAAATAATGACATGTTTTAGAAAAGATCATTCAGTCCTTCTCTTCTAAAAAAAATAAGAGGTCATCAAATTGGTTCAACATTGGTCAAGAAAGCATGAATATTTTAGAAACTTCTGAAGGGATCATGGAAGCAATCTACGTTGGACTAGTTAGAGCTTCTGTCTTTTTTGTTGTTGTTGTTTCCTTTTGTGTGCTCATATGTCTGGTCATTTGCTGCTTTTAATCCTGTAGCTAAGGGTAACCTAACTGAGTGATCTCATGTTAAATTTTCTTTAGAAGAGCGCAGGGTCAACCATACAGGAGAAAATACCGTAATAGATTGCCTCTCATTAAAGTGAAATCATTTCTCCTGCTGGATCTTCAGACCCAACACTTGCAAGTATCAGGACACACTCCACCATGTACCATAGTTTATTGTCTTTATAGGTTCTCCATGGAAGGAAGGAAAGATTACACATAAGTAGTTCTTCCATTTGTTGTCTACTAAAATCACTCACCATTTATCTCCTCCAGGCTAATATGAAATTGTGCCTGTAATCCTCCTGTCAGCTTTAAGGGTTAATTTGAGATGTAAATGGGATTGATCCTAGTAGTTATAATATCCTAATTAAAACACTGTTGGGTGCACCCATAAAGGGACTCTAAAAATATTCCTGCAGTCTGACTGTAGGTGTGACATTCCTGAGAAACCAGTGTGCCAATGGTCTTCAGACTGCCTGGTTGTTTTCTGCTTGAGAGAGTGAAGTGTATTGGTTCGGACACAGGATTAAACCGGAGCATGTATGATTACAGCTGTCCACATGATAAAGCTTGGCTTTCAAAATTCAAAGTGTCTACAAGGCAGAAAACTGCTCTTTTACAAAAAGGAGCGGGGGAAATGAAAAAATAAAGTATCACATCTCATTTGTAGACTTTGTTCCTTCCTTTGAAAGCAACTCAAAGAGCGGGTCACGCTGTTCTATTAAAGCTTATTCCCTTTTACACGGACACGAGAACATGATTTAAGAGTGTGCTCATCATGATAGCCATGCCTTTTATTCTGTGAGCTATTGAAATATGAATACACCACTAATTCTTTGCAACTACTAGACTGTAAATCAAACATGCCACTTAGTAGATGACCCTTATTCTCCACTTCTGTTCCTTGCTAAAGATTACCAGGTATCTGTGGGAATGACAAGAAAACAGAAAATTGTGAGGAAAATGCTTTAACCTCTCTTTCCTCCTGAGGCAACATGTGTGTTTGAAGTTATCTTTGTAATGAAACCAACAACTAGTCAAAAGGTTAAAACTTTAGTCAAACAATTTTTATGCAGTTTATATGTTCCTTTCTCCAGTTTTTATATATATACAAAAACTCATTAAGAAATGCAATGTCTTTGGGCCCGAGAGATGGCTCGGTGTGCAAATGTGCTTGTCACCAAGCTCAAAGACTCGGGTTTGAACACAAGGACTCACATAGTAGAATGCAAGAGCTGACTCAAAGCCCCCCACCACACATACACACACATACACACATGCATTCACACATGCACTCACACACACAAATAAATGAATAATGTATATTTTTAATTAAAGGAAAAGCCTTACAAAGGGGTAGATTGTGAAGAAAATTCTTCTTAAGAAAAAGTAAGTCTAGACATATCTTTGAAAACGATATTAACCCAACCCAACCCAACTATGATAACAATTCTCATGCCATAGATAAGTGCTATGTCCTGGCCACCCAGAATGCATCACATCTGATTGGCTCACAGTGAAAATGTGCTGGCTCTAGTTAGAAGCTGGCCACTGCTGTTGACAAAGGTCAATTTCAGAAGCGTAGGGGAGAAAGCCAGACTTCCGCATATTGATAAGCAATGATGCTCATGGCAGAGGGGAGACAAATCTCATTGAAACTAGTGGAAAGGTGAACTTCCAGAACATTGTCACAAGAAAGGCAAGAACTGAGGCATATATCAGCAAACCCTGAGCTGTCCTCTTGGAGGCAGAAAGGAGAGAAGAGACAGCTCACTGACCAAGAAGAAGCAGGAGTGGAATATTTTCAAGAGAAAGGAAGTCTTCTATGATCCACTTCTATCAAACTCTACTGAACATTTATCTTGGGATAATTCAGCGTCTCTACCTCCAAACCTGCTTTTCTGCTTCTGTTTCCTCTCTCAGAAAAAGGCACCATTATCTTCTTACGTTCCCAAGACAAAAATCTGTGCCATTTCTTCCATTCTATCATCTGCTACACCCACTTTGAAAAGTTACGTTTTATTCCTCTAAAGATCTACCCAGGCCCAGATGCTGTGTATATATGTTAACAGTGTCACAGTGGTGATGGCGGTAGGTCCCTTAAGAAGTGAAGCCTAGTGATAGGTGACTAAGTCATTGGGGATGCTGTGCTCAAAAGGGATGGATGTTACTTCTCGTGGGACTTTGATTAGTTCTCGTGAGAACCTGTTATTGTGCATAGAGCAATCCCAGATTGAGCTCACTCTGGCTGAATATCTCATCTTGCGATTCCTTCTACCCACACTTCCTCCCATCATGACGTGTTCCAATCCATCATAATGTAGCTAGAAGACTCTCACAAGCCAGAACTATGCTGTCAGACTTCTAGAAGTGTTAGCTAAATAAAACCTTTCTTTTTGCAAATCAGTCAGCATCAGGCATTTTATTATAAAAACAACAACAAAAACTAACACCAGACTAAGTGCCCTATGGTTCCAGTTTTGATTATGAGAGCATTTCACACAAGTAAATAACTCCATAGAGGAAGAACTCATTTGTAAGTTGAGGCAGCTGGATTATAAGAAGAATAACAAGAAGAGACACAAACTGTCACTCCCACAGTTTGAGAAAACCAAAACACGTGGCATCGTTAGACCCAGCAATGTGCTGGTTCCTCTTCTCTAGGGGAAAACAAAACCTGTTTGCCAATTCCTACGGTGCAAATGTTCCGTTACTGCTGATTTCAAGATATCACCTTCTCAGAACATCGAAAGTCGGGGAAAGATGCATACATTGAGGTCTGAAGAGTGGGCAGATCAGACATCAGAAATAAAGTATAATTTGGAGCTATGGCAAGGAGGCACCAGCTTCCAAAGATGCTGTCTGAGCCAGAGGAAACATTAGAACAGAAGAAATTCCTTGGTTTCTCCAGTTCTCCCACTTTCTCCTCTCTCTTTCATGCCTCTCCTTAGCCTAAGCTGGCCAAACTCCTCCTGAGCCTGACAAACGGAGCCTCAAAGCTCAGATCTCCTGAGAGCAAAGCTGGAAAAAGATGACAAAGAGACCCAAGGACGGATGAATCAGAGACAAACCAACACCCCATGCTCATGAAGCAACCCTGCATCTGCTGCCATTCCGAGAGCATGGGGACCACTGCATCACCTAGAGGCTGGCATTCATTAAGCATCGATAAATATTTTACAGAATCAATGAATGATTTATTAGCAAATGTCGTGTCAGCATTTAATAATCAGAAAATCTGTGTTGCTTTGTGTATATACGACTTTCTATCAAATCACATTTATTGATATAGTGGCACCACAACTTAGCAAAATCACATGTAAATGTACTGTGTGGTTTGTCCTTTTAAAATAGTTTGAATGTGTACTTTACCCTTATGACCCCAGCCATGTGGTTTATTGGAAAAAGACTGAAAGTTTTTGCTTGATTTAATGACACAGTTTAAAAACTTCCAATTACTTCAACATTGATATTTAAAGAATTATCACAAAACCTGGTGTATTCTTTGAATATCTCTCCCCATCTGAGCATAGATTATTGCTCTTTCAATTCCAAATCCTCATCTTAAAATCTATTGCTAGCTCATGACAATAGGCAAGTGTTAGAATTTCCACCTGTTTCCTCTGTGGCCCACCTTCTATTTCTAGCCACATCCACTAGAGTTAGCCACTCACAGGACATCCACATGCAGTAGAATTTCCTGAGGACTTTATAGTGTGCCTTTTCTTCCTATGACTGTCTTTGTTGAAAACTATTGTCGTTTGATTCACAAATCACGTTGAAGATAAACGAATCCATTAGTTAAAGATTAGGGACAGATTTTAATCAGTCACAAAACTGTTACAAGGGGAAAAGAATCCAACATGAACTCAGTCACCTTTGACTTGTTTAGAGGTGACAGCTTTTTAAAGGGTGAATGAAGGGGTAAGGAAAGGAGAGCAGGATTATAGAATCAAGGAAGAAAAAAATTAAAAATAGGAAAGGGGTTAGCCGATGCTCAACTGTGCTCTCACCGAGGCTTGGTGGGCCAGAACTCTGTCTCTATGTGGTGACTGAAACACAATGAAGTCTTTTTGTAGTACTGAGTTTTTTTTGTTTTTTTGTTTTGTTTTGTTTTGTTTTTTTTTGGTCAAGCACTAAAAGTGTGGACTAGCGTTCTCCTTGGCTGTGGCCTTAAGCTGTTAGAAACTGGGTTAATATTTTGTTCAAGTCTTGGCAGGCCAAGGTTGAAAGCAGTCAAGAGGAGGGTTAAAGCTGCCTTACTAATGAGAGCAGAAGATTCAAGGCCATTCCAAGCTCTGCCCACGGCCTAAACTCTCCAGGAGAAGGGGACTGTATTTGGGTGCACTTTGAACTACCTCATGTGAATTATTCTCCAATTTGACTGCCAATTAAGAGTGGGCTAAATGGTGGCTGAGGTCTTCCTTATATGCCAGCAATAAAATGATGCATGTTTCCTAGAGAGAACTTTAAAATATTTGCTTTTTATTATGACCACAGGCTGGCAATTCTCAACAACATCAGTGGTAAAAACTCATCCTCTTCCCGCAAGTCTTTTGGTGATCTTAATTCTAGATCATTTCTGTAGCTGTTGTAAAATCTTAGTAATATCTAGTAAGCTTTCTGTTTGCCCGTTTTTTATGACTCATCTCTTTACAAACATTGTATTTTTACAGGGAGGTTAATCTGGGGCATGGCCAATTGTGCAGCTGGCTTCGAACGCTTGTCAACTCAGCACTTGCTTCCCTTTTTAAATAAGGTTGGAAACACATTTGAACTCACTCTGGGCTTGCTGTCTACAGCCCACACTCTTTGTTTAAGTAGCATATTCAGAATATACCGGAACAGAGCAGGTAAGAGCTGTCTGCTCTGTCATCATGTCCTGACACTCACAGTCTAGGTTAGTATTTGAAACAAAAAAGTGAGCCACAAAGTGTAGGGTTTTTATTTTTGTCATACAAATTGTAGCTCATCCATAGTAAAGTGTCTCTAAAATTTAAATGTAGTATTTTTTAAATTAGTAATCATTTAAAACAACGAATCTAAGAAAACAGAACATTTTACCAGTGTTAACACTTAGCTGCTGCCTCATTCATACATTTTTGCAGACGTTATGGTTTGACTAAAACTACTTATCAGAAAATAATTTTAGAAGATGTAATAGAATTAGTGGCCAGATAATAAAGTTAAATAACAGTGAAATCAAAACAAAAAGTGATCGACTTGCTTTCTATCCATCTTTGTGTTTTGTTGTTTATCTCCCAGTTTGATTTTTCAGAGTGCCGTGACACGTGTACAATGGTCAGGGGCAGAATGTCCTTGTCTGCTTCTTTGCCAGTTATTACCACTCCGAGCTTTTTTTTTTCACCTGATGATTGTTCCGGAAAAGAATTCTGCTTTATAGGAAGCTACTAGTAAAATTGAGAGAGACAGAGGGTGTGGTGGGCCACAAGAGGGAAAGAGAAAAATGTAAGGAAGAAGTAGACACAGGCAGGCGGAGGGCAGGGGTGGAGGAACAGAGAAAAGGCAGAACTGAGTCCATCACTGAAGACATGAAAATCCAGGGGCCGGGCTCCTACGACTCGATTGCCAAATGAACGTTTTAGCACTTTTATTGTAAGCCTCCCATTATGTATCTAGAGGAGGCTAAGTAACTCGGATTTCTTTAGGATGGTCTTTCACGGAATGTCTTCCACTACAATTATTTTGTGGGTTATCGTTTTCAGTTCCGAGTGTTTTGCAGTACAACGGGAAAACAAAATACAAGGTGAATGAGAAAAACTTGAGTATTTTCAAGTTATCCCACATTATAGTGTTAATTGCCTTCGAAAGAATGACAGTATGGGCTGGAGAGGTGGCTCAGAGGTTGGGAGCACTGGCTGTTCTTCCAGAGGTCCTGAGTTCAATCCCCAGCAACCACATGGTAGCTCACAACCGTCTACAATGAGATCTGGTGCCCTCTTCTGGCATGTAGATAGAAAGATAGAACACTGTATGTGTAATAAATAAATAAATCTTAAAAAAAAAAAAAAAGAATGACAGTAGATTAACAACTCTATAGAAAAATGGACAAAATATATAAAAAACAAAAAAACAGATTATTATATTCATAATGAGAGAATTCATGAGCACAACACACAGGAGAGTGGCAGAAACCTAAAAACTTAGCAGTTTTCTCTGTTGCAGGGACCACAGGACATAAGTTCCACTATGCTTCGTTAGCACGGACCTAGAATGACATAATCCCGATCAGGGAGATTTGGTAATTACTATCAAAGGTACCGGTAAATTTACCTTTGGTCTTTCTGCATATTAACCATGTCTATCAACTTAGGGATTCTTTTGAGGGTACACTGGGGAAGAGTATAAGGTTCATGGGGTCAATTTAAAGCTTATCTTTGCTGTCATGGTTATGTGTAAATATCCACAGTGGGAAATTTAAATGTTGGCATCTGCTGGTGTTTTGAAATAAGACTTCCTGCATGACTTGGAGTTTAGGGAGTGTGGAAACTCGGTACATGCTGTGTGAAGAGTATGGAGTGAATGTAGTAGTAAACGTGAAGGAACGGAAGTTCGTTATAAGTCCAACATTTTAGCTGGCCACTGTACAAGGCTTCTCAATTGTAGGGACTTCCTGAGAATCCAAGGGGAAGGACTCAGTAGCAAATATTTATCAGCATAGACCCCCAGGGCAGTGGTTGGTACATCTGGGACATATCTGAGGCCATCCACTCTTGGTTACCTCTGAAAGAAGAGGACCTTATCCAGAGGGATGCTGCATGTCTGTGGCTGGACACAGAGAGGAGGCAGGGAGAGCTGGATTTGATATGTTGGAGCTGTATGCTCTCCCTGAAAGTGAATGAACGACTAACACTGCAGCTGAGTATAGAACTGACCTTGACTGACCGTGAGGAAATGAAGACGAGACGATGGTAACTAGTAGCAATTTCAGTATCACATTCCCAAATAGGTAATCTTGTAGTTACCAATCCCATCAAGATATTTGAGTTCCTCAGAAAGGAATAGCACATACTAAAACTAGAAAATTATAGTATAGATACTAAAAATTCAAATGTGTGTCAGCCTATAAGAATGGACTGTTAGCAAATGATCAGTGGTTAAGAACTGAATATTTAAATGTTTAAATAATTAAATATTTATCAAATTTAACTTATTAAATGTATTAAAGAATAAAAAAATATATCACATACACATATCCAGTTAGTTGATTAGCTAACTAAATTGTTTCTGATTCTTAACTTCTCTATTCCACATTATATAACATTCACAAATTCCAGAAGCTACAGTGTTTGGTAAAGCATTACTGTGCCTACCACCAGGATGGTGTGGGGCCTGTAGTAAGTAGTATATCCCAAAGCAGAGCTTAGAAGGTGGTGGAATGTCTGATGAGGGATGAATCAGACCTCCAAAGGAGCTCCAAAAGACACCCTTATTCTGAGATTAGCTAGTGATTTCTTGTCAGACGACAACATGTAAGGGCACCTATGGAACCTAAGCAGGGCAACACAGTAACAAAAAGAACAACAACAAAAAATAAGGGTGGTCATCACAAACTAAGGACCAGGAACTTTTCCTGTCCTCATGTGTAGCAGACCAGCCCCTACATATATTTACCCCAGGGACTCTTGAGGAATGAGGGATAAGAGACTTAGTTAGAAATAAAGAGGGGAGAAAAAACAGAGAGAAAACACAGGATAGACTTGAGTGGGCCTGGATCCTTATCCACCGGCCCAGAACTTTATTCCAAAGGTCTATTTATAACAATGCCAAGGGGTGGAGCAAAAACCTCCCCCTTGCTAGTTACAGTCAAATATAGACCCTTACAAACATCTGGTACCCAGGCCTGTGGTCCAATTAACCTCATACGCAGTCCTGCTGGGTACAACCACTAGGAAACCCAGTGGGCTACAACACTCATGTAATAAGATAAATGAAGCTTTATCCAGCTTGTGCGATGAATGGGTAGATGGGTAGGTGGGTGGGTGGGTGGATGGATGAATAGTTGATGGATGAATGAATGGATGGATGGATGGATGGATGGATGATGGATGGATGGATGGATGCATTGTATGTGTAAGTATATACATATGTATTTATGTATGTGTCTGTGTGTATGGATGGATGGGTGGATGGATGGATGGGTGGATGAATGGATAGATAGATAGATAGATAGATAGATAGATAGATAGATAGATAGATAGATAGATGTATGTATGTATGTATAGCTGGGTGGGTAGATGGATGGATGAATAGGTAGGTGGATGGATGGATGAATGGATGGATAGGTGGGTGGGTGAATGGATGGATGGATGAGTAGGTGGGTGGTTGGATGGGTGGATGGATGGATGGATGGATAGATAAGTAGATGTATGTATGTATAGGTGGGTGGGTGGGTGCGTAGATGGATGGATGAATAGGTGGATGGATGGATGGATGGATGGATGGATGGATGGATGGATGGATGGAACAAGTTCCAACAATGACACAGGACATCTTCCTAGCCAGATTTAGGTTTAAAATAACATCAACAAAAAGACTAGCATTTTCTTATTCTCAGGTAACCCAGCATATGTTCACACTCCCTGTGTATTTTCGAGGTTGTAGATATTCAATAATTTTGTTTCCTTTTCTTCCTTCTCTATCTTCCTAAAGTTATGGCATTCCTGCTGAGAAGCATTCTTCAGAAGTTCTAATCTGGCATTAAAGATATCTCCAGAGCCGGGCGGTGGTGGTGCATGCCTTTAATCCCAGCACTCGGGAGGCAGAGGCAGGCGGATCTCTGTGAGTTGGAGGCCAGCCTGGTCTACCAAGTGAGTTCCAGGAAAGGCGCAAAGCTACACAGAGAAACCCTGTCTTGAAAAAAACCAAAAAAAAAAAAAAGATATAAAAAAAAAGATATCTCCAAATGCTAGCAAGATGTCAGCCAGTTTTACTTTTCTAAATCTATTACCAAGTATTAACTTTTACATGTTATTATTTCCAGCATAATTACAATAGTGTGTTTCCCATTACTATTTCTTATGAAGCTTTCTGCCTTAAAAGGCTTTTCCCACTCCATCTCTATAGCTCCAAATCCACAGCCAAGGACATTTGCCAAAGCTAGTTTTTATCATTTTGCCAAACTTTCACTTTTTATTCTTCTGAGAGCTTTTCCAGTCACGCTGCCTTTTAAATTTCTCTACATAAAATTGTTATATTTTCTCTGGACTTCCCTAAGTCTGGCTTTCAAAAGTTTATATGGCATGAATGTCTTTTGTAATGTTATATTTATTAGCACAACGGTATTTGCAAAAGAACTCTTTCTTGTAAAATCTGATGATTTTCTGCCAGAATTTAAGTATGAAAGATGGTACATTAAAAGGACTGACTTTAAAATCCTGGCTTTTCCACCAAATTGAGGCCATGATTTCACTACTTCAAATATGATTCTATATGTACACCCTGAGAACAAAAATGTCTGCTTTACAACATTTGAGACATGAATGATTGTGTATGTATTCACACACACACATATACATCTTGTACATATATGTATATTACATGCATACAGGTGTGTAGACACAGATACCATCTTTCTATTCTCACTATTTATGATGCAGATGTTTTTACTCCACATGGAGTGTAGGCATGTTATCCTCAAGCTGTTTTAAGCTGAACGATTTTGAGAAAATGGTAAAGCACTAAGGTCCCACTCGGGGCCTCCCTCTGTCCTTTCTCCCTGAGCTGGGATGGAAAGCTGGGGAAAGAGTTTCTGACTTTCCCCTGAAGCAGGTGATAGGATCCTCCTGAGAGGCACCCTTCCTACAGCGGGCAGAAAGAAATGTGCTTATCTTCAAAAATACCGGGACACAGAAAAGGCTGCGGGTGAACACGTCTGCTAAGCTTCTGCAGTCCGGCACCTTTACACCCCACACTCTTCCTGGGGCATGCTCCTCCTCTCCTAGATCTACTCTTTCCTCAAACCTCCCACTAAGAAGTACACACGGCTTAGGTGTGGTGGTACACACCTTTAATCCCAGCACTTGGGAGGCAGATGCAGGTGGATCTCTGTGAGTTCGAGGCCAACCTGGTCTACAGAATGAATTCCAGAACAGCTAGAGTTACATAGTGAGACCCTGTTTCAAAACAAACAAACAAAACAAAACAAAACAAAAACAAGTTCACAGTTCTATGCATTTTAGGGGTGTCCCTTTTAGGGGTGGGGTGTCTTTATTCCCTTACTAAGTTTGATACGTAGCATAAAGCAAAATGTAGCTACATGTATGCTTCTATACACAGTATTGTTGAACCCATATTAATTGTTACACACACAATTGCATCATCCCTTCTCTTTTAATCTGCTAAGGGAGTTGAAATGAAATGGCAAACTGCAAAGGTCTTCAAAAATAAGGGTTCAATTCACTAGGAGCTTGTGGCCACCCGCCTTGTCGACCCGCAGTCTTCTCTTCAGCCCTTAGCCTTCTTCCTTTGAACTGCCGTTGAAGACCACTGGAGTAGTTAGTTCAAAGTGCGTTCGGTGCAGCCGCAGACATTTGGGTCAGCCTCTTCCACGACCTTAGAAATCTCAGTCACCGCAGGAGCCAAGTCCTCTCCACAGACACCGGCACACCTTTGAAAATCACACTAGCTCATTTCACATCCTGCTGGACTGTTTTCCTTTATCATTCCAAGCTCATACTTTATTATGGCTTGCCAGCTACGCTGTCCTTTTTCCAAAGAGGAGAGAGTCCTCTAGTGGCTGAAGTAGGTTTCTCTTCTGCAGCCCTCAGAAGAGAAGCCGCTGTAGAGGGAGGCCTTTTAATTTCTAAGAGCTGGGAGAGTTGATGATCTGGGAGGAGGAAGGGACGCTCTGCCACAGTAAAAGACACAGGGAAATATGACTTGATGGCGCACATCCAAGACGTATCGTCCCTATGCTGGCAGCAGTCGGGGGATTTTATGAAGCCTTAGAGACTTGTTAGATTCTAACCACTGATTTATCAAGATCTTTCTGATTATCATTAATGATTTATTACCATTTCCTTGTTCTGGTTATCCCAGCTCATTTCTCACCTATCTGCACGGCTTTTGAACGACTCAGGCTCTTCTCCTGCACCGCCAGATCCACATACAGCTTCCCCTGTGTAATTCTAAGCAGAAGGAGCTGGTAGAGAAAGAGCTGGTTATCATTATGTTTGTATTAAAAAGAGAGAGACTCGAGAAAATACATTTGCATTTCTGGTTTTCTGATTTCTTTCTCATTAGACTGAGAGAGAAGGGTCATGGGGTCATTTTTCTCTCCTTAATTCTAATGAAGTAGCTGGAGAGATCAGAAAATCATTGTGCATAGTCAAAACCAATTAAAGGGAGAATACTAGCAACCTGCAATTATCCATATTAAAAAAAAATGATGCCAGAGATTTAATTGGATAAAAAAAATCTGCCTGTATTCCAGTAACAATTTGACCAATAACTCCACTGTAGACATTTTTCCAAAGTAGCTAATGTGTCTATTTTTGGAGTCTTTCACAGTTAAATGTAAGCATGTGCTTCTGACACAGTGGCCAAGTAGAAGGTTTTAAGGATGGCTGAGAGTCCTGAATCCTACGGCTAGTGCCTGAAGTGATATTACAAAGTAGAAAATAAAATTTGCCTGTACTCTCAGGGCCTTTGTGAAGCAATTGAGCCATTCTAAGTACCCTAGAAAGAAAGGAACTGAGGTCAAGAATGAAAATTATCACTCCTCTAAAAATGGCAGTCAGTGCTTACAGGGCATTGTTCCGATGCTATGGCAATGAATCGTTTGGGAAGTCAAAGTGTTGCAACATGTACCGTCTTTCAAAACACATAGACAATACAATGGGGGGGGGTCATGTTTCACTTCAAACTACTGGTCCCTGGGCAATCTACAGAGCAAAGTGTCTCTGTGCCACCATGTATTATGTCTTTCTGAAATTCTCATGTCTCTCCAATTCACGTTGAATGAATGAAAGGGCAGAAAAGGAAAAATCAGGGACAAAAAGGGAAACTAGATAATTCATGAGCATTCCATGCATAATATGTTGCCTTGGCATATAGATTATTTTAAGGGGAAAAAAAACTCTGAAAACCAGAAGAAGTGGGAAAAGTCTATATCAATGCATAAGTTTTCCTTTCCTAAAGCACGGGTTTGTTTGTTTGTTTTGTTTTGTTTTTCACTAAGGAAGCCACTAGCCTTAAGATGTCGCCTTCCCTTGCTAAGCCAAGTGGCACAGGCCTGTAATTGGAGCACTTTCAAAGCTGAGACAGGAAGATACCAAATTTAAGGTTTGTCTGGGCTGCAGAGATGTCTCTTTTCCATCTCGGGAAGGGAAAGACTTTTAACAACTCTTAGCAACAGAGATTGCACTAACTTAAATCTGCCTAACAAGGTGAACTGAAAAAAATCTTTGTCCTTTGTTTTCTGTACTTTTTTCTGGCCACTTTGCCATACTTTTCCTCCCACCCTAAAAGCCTAAATTCTACCCATCCTTTTGAGTTTTGTAACTGTGATCACTCCTGCACGCAACTGTGATACATGCGCTGATGCCGTAAGAAACTTCTGTAGCTGGAGTGTTGGCTCGGTGGTTTAGAGTATTTACTGCCCTTCCAGAGGACCCAGGTCCAGTTCCTAGAGGCTCACAAACATCTGCAGCTCCAGTCCCAGTGCATTTCATACACTCTTCTCACTTCTACATGCTCCTGCAAACACGTGGTGCACATACACTCACTCAGACACACAAAATATAACGCGAAATAAGTAGATGTTCAAAATGAATAAACTCTTAGTTTAGTTTTGTTTTGTTTTGCTTCTTATTTATCTGACATCGGTTTGTGTGTTGTTTCTGTTTTCAGATAGGGACCCCTGCATTCCACTCTGGCTTTCGCTTGTCCTGAGGCCAAAGAGGATCTTGAATGTCTGATATTGCTGTCACTACCTTGCCTTTTAAGTGCTAGCATTACAGGTATGTGCCATCATGTCCAGTTTATGTAGTTCTGGGGATCAAGCCCAGGGCTTCCTGAACATCAGGACTACAAACTACCAGGTATGCTACATCTTCTCCCTCTCGTCTTGGCCAGTCTAATTAACAAGGTAGACAGCCGTTGAAATCAAGCTACTCGAAATTAGTCCATATTGTATAAAAGAATAATTTTTCAGGCTGTGCTTTGCCCTAGGAGGCTCCATTTTACAAGATGCTTTTGACTGCATTTTAAGGGAAAAATAATAACTACAGAGTATGGGTGGACCCAGGAACTGTAGCATGTCTCAGGCACTGCCCATGTGGCACAGACTGATACATGACTTGGTGCTTGGAATAGAAAAGAAACTGCCCTATAAGTCTATCAGGCTGAAGTGAAACTTCAGGGGCACATGGATGTATTAAAATGATATCAGAGAAAGCAGGCCCAAGAATTTATCAGACATGCTAGACCAAGGAAAGGATGTATCTCCTTCACTTCGACCACCAAGAGTGATGGACACCTAATGCTGTGATGGCGTTGCCCAACATTTACTTATCATCTGATACCGAGTGTGTGTGTCTGCATAGTGTGTGTGTGTGTGTGTGTGTGTGTGTGTGTGAGAGAGAGAGAGAGAGAGAGAGAGAGAGAGAGAGAGAGAGAGAGAACCAAAGAGCAGAGGATTCTCCAGCTATCCCTGTGAATCAGCTCGATCTCCAATGGTTGATGTGGTCTACTCTGTCTGTCTGTTGGCCACTTGTTCATTCATCTGGACTTGTGCCCTGTTCTCAGGACCCCTTCAGTCTTTCACCTTTCAGGAGATCTTTGTTCTCAAATCCTGGCTCCCGCAGCTGCAACATCTCCCTGCCTGGCGCTGGCCTGTTCATTATCTGACCAATACAAACTCTCAACCCACTTCTGAAATCCCCTGAATGCCTCTGTAGCCTCTGAAACTTGTTTTCATTCTAAAAGACACACACACACACACACACACACAGAGAGAGAGAGAGAGAGAGAGAGAGAGAGAGAGAGAGAGAGAGAGGATAGACAGACAGACAGATGGAGATAAATAGATACATTTGCTGTGTGCTATGTGACATATGATATGAGTTAATATTAGTAATTAAGACTGGAATAAAAGAACTTAAATTTCCCTTGGACAGACTACCAAGATAGGCAGATTTTTTTTTTTTGAGAAATTGTTACCATTAGACCACTAAATCATGTGAACATAACATTCATTGTTATTCAATAAATTCTAACTTTGTGGAAGGACACAAACATGTTCATTTATGTTTCTGGCATAGAATGCTCAGGACCCAGCTGAAGTGCCCAGAATGGATGGGGATATTTTTCAAATCTGTAAGTATATCAGTTTAAGAGTAATTATGAAGCTGTAAGGACAACTGCTCGGTAATCTTTATAAACCCCTATATTTTGGCTATATTATAAATCAATCTGATAACCAATTCTCATGAGTGACGCTTCTTTGTATATCTAATATTCTCCTATTATGTGAAGAAGAGTGTGCCATACCTCAAACTTTCAACAGTCTCAAAGTCTACAGAGCCAATGTGATACATGATATCCCTGGAGAAGATTCTGGATATTATAAATGTGTTAGTAGACCTCTTCCATACTTGGAAGACAGATCTTAATTCTATCAGATCACTAATATCACTGTTACATAATTGCAGTCACTTTAGCAAAATGTTTGAGTGCTTATGGTGGATTCACAATATATCAGCTTGACTAAGAGAGAGCCACATGGCTTAGACTGGTTGATTTCAAGTTAGTGCTGGCCATATGCCGCTTTTGTAAGATCTGAGGGATAGAGCTATAATGCCTTATAAAACAACAAAGAGTACTCAACATCCCTGTCTTATTGGTGAAATTATTAAGGCCACTCCACGTAGTTAAAAGGGAGATTTATTTAATGGGTAACTTACAAATGAAGGGATAGGCAAGTCGCAGGGTCTGGGGAAGGTGTATCGCAGTCCAGCGGTGTTCTCTGGAGCTCTGCTCGGTCAACCTCCACCGTCCAGGGTCCAGGAACAGAGAGAAAGAGTGCGAGCTGGCCCATCCAGCTCTCAGGTCTCTAGGCTCCTCCCAAGGCCCCACCTTGAGTTGCCAAAGCCTCAATGGGGGTTGAAACTTCCAGATCAAAGCTGGAATGGCTACCCACCACACTATCTGGAGTCACTGAATTGCACTTGGGTGCAATTCAATCACCTTGTGCTATCTTCAGGTTCACTTTCCTGATACAGGCAGGTCCCAGTTCCAGCTCATCTTACTCAAAATGGCATACTTATTCAGTGTCTCCAGCCTGCGAGCCAGGTGAATGTCTATTTTCCTGATAAATGGTTCAGTCTCTGTGTAGAGACAGGGTTTCTCTGTGTAGCTTTGGAGCCTGTCCTAGAACTCGCTCTGTAGACCAGACTGGCCTCAGACTCACAGAGATCCACCTGCCTCTGCAGAAATTGATATTTGGAAACTGGAGATTTGGGACAATTAAAACAAATTCTGGTCCATCTGCATGGACTCCAACACACCTTCATGTCTCTAAATTCCCTTTGCTCTTCACATTGACTTCACCTTCTCTTCTCAGGCAATTGCCTTCCAATTTAGACTCCAAAGTCAAATGGGAAAAAATAAACTATTTGAACAACCCCAACAGTTAAGAAAGTCAACTTCTCCTTAGGGAATTTCTTACTATGAAACACAAGGGAACCACTATTCTATACTAAGCACAGAACACACTTCTGTGTTGAGGGGTAAGGGTGATTTTCCCCACAAAGCAAACAACTGTCAAGTGCATGCCATCTGGAAGACCTTTGATTTAATTCAATTTGACACTATGTGCCTGTCTTCATTACAGTTTGTAGTGCTGTGATAAAACACCATGACCAAAGCAATCTGGGGAGGAAAGGGTTTATTTCATCTTACAGACAGGGAAGTCAAGGCAGAAACCTGCGTGTAGGAACTGAAGCAGAGGCCATGGGTGGATGCTACTTGCTGGCTTGCTTCTCATGGTTAACTCAGCCTGCTTTGGTGTAACACCCAGGACCACCATCTTAGGGATGGCACCACCCGCAGGAAGCTAAGCCTTTGCACATCAAACATCAATTAAGAAAATTTCCCACAGGCTTGCCAACAGGTCAATCTCAATTTCTTAATTGATGTTCTCGCTTCTCAGATAACTTTAGCTTGTATCAAGTTGGCTCAAAACAAAACCAAAAACAAACAAAACAGTACTACTTAAAGATAGCATCAGGTACTACAAGTGTCCAGTTCCATGAAACTGCTCCCCATTTCAGATAATAATAATATTTTTCAGGCGCTAAGCTGTACTTTTTATCAATCAGTTATAAATTAGAATTCCACAAACAGCCACCTTCACTTCAGTAATGTTAGTATGAACCATATAATTGTGGAAACCACTTTATTGTTATTGTGTAGCTTTGCTGAGGAGACAAATAGCTCTTCATTCTAGATCAGTCACTGATGACAGGCCAAAGAAATGACTCCAAATAAGTCTATCTTGGAGAATCAGTGAATTTATTGGGATTGCTTATAAGAACATGGGTAAGGAGCTACTTACCAAAGGATGGATGACCAAGATGCAGCTACACCACACCAGAATCCTTAACTATCCTTGTGACAACTCATAAAAGTCCTGAAACTTGGCAGCTCCGCAGAAGAGTCTCCTCCTCAGCAATTAATTGTTCACTGACTGTACAACCTCAGGAGGGGGCCTGAGGGTCTTGTATGTTTCTGGTGCTTCCTGAGTCTTGTGAGTTTGCTGAACTTGCTAAATCTTAATAAGCCTTTTGCCTCCTTCCAGATGAGACTGTTTTGATTCAGAGTAAATATCTGTAAAGCACTAATTTGTTATAAACTGTTTTGAAATGGATATACTTGAACAGGCAAATGAATAAGACAGATGGATCCAAGTAAGGTAAAGTGAATGGGGAGGTGAAGACGTCACAGGATCACTCCAAGTCACATTTGCTTACCATCTAGAAGCTTATTGAAAGCTTGCCATGTTTTTGTTAAACTTCTGTTTAAAGCTTAATCTCCAGCATCCCTCTCAACCCCAGGTGAGTGGGAAGGGGTGGAAATTCCAACATTCCAAATCTCTGGTACTTGATTTTCATCTCACTGGCCCTTTCCTGGGCTAAGTAGGGGTCCCATTTTAAATTACCTCATTGGCAAAACTCTGATGTGGTCAAGGAAGTTAACTCTGAATAACAAAAGACATTCATTCCTATCATTCAGGAAAATCCGAAAATTATAGGCGCTAAATGATAGAAATCAAGGGAAAAGAATTCACACGCTTCCCATTGCATCACTTTCATTGTATAACACTCACAGTGTTGCACCATTTCTCAGATGAACCTTACCGCCCACCTTGTGCCAGTGAAGTCAGGTGGCAGCAGAGTGCACATGAAAAAAGCAGCCTTGGAACAGCTGCATTTGTTTCCAGAGTCGCCATTACAAAAAAGCCACAGACTGCATGGCTGAACGGATGGAGATTTATTCTCTCAGTGATAGAGGCTGGAAGTCCAGGACAAAGGTTCGGCATGTTCATCTTCTCCGGAAGCCTGTCTCTCTCTTTGATTGGCAGAGATCTGCTTTCTTACTCCATACACAGCTAGTTTGTGTTTTCTCTGCGGACAGCCGTCACTGCGTCACTTCCTCTTCTTGTAAAGACACCAGTCCACTGGTGTGCCTCATTTGGCTTTAAACATCCTAAATCCAATGTTGTCACATTACGGGTTGGAGATTAAGATATAAATGCTGGAAGACACACGATTCACTCCTTAACAAAGACCGTTGATCAAAAGGGACCCTACAATTGCACACACTCAGTGCAATTACAAAAACAGTGCCAATGAAAGCCGTGAGTAAGGTCTGCATATCACACAGCTCTGGGGGTGTGATTTAGAGGAGTGACTACGTAATGCATCATCCAAACTGAGATACATATGAGAAGAAAAAGGCACACTAGAACTAATGAATAAATACTAACTGACCTGTGGCAGCTGCTGTGTAGAACAATTCCAGAGAGACCAGAAAGACAACGCCATGTAAAGAAGAGTCCATGGGAAAAAAAATAGCATCCAAGCTGAGATCTGAGGAAGAGAAGTATAGGGAACCTTGCCTTCAGGTTCAAGATGTTATTTAGAAGTTTTAGTCATCAAAATGGCACAATTAGTAATAGGACTTGTGATTTCAAAAGGCACAAAGAGATTAGGAGAGGAGAGTGCATCAGGCTATCCAGCAGATACACATAATGAACAAAACAACTATAAGCTGGAGAAACAGCAGCATTGGGAATAATAACCAAAATGTCCCAGGCTTGAAAGTGGAGCTGGGCCAAGCAAGAAGGAAGGTTGAGCAGAAGTCAGGAGACAATCGGCTTCCTTAAGCAGTTTGGCCTTGGTTTTGATAGCGGATGTAGGCCAATCAAAACTTCCATCGCAGGACCTGGCAAGAAGGCTCAGCTGACGAAAGCCCGTGCCACGCAAATCTCATGACCTGAGCTGTATCCCTGGATCCCACTTTAGGAAAAAATGCTCTCTCCTGGGAGCTGTCATCTGATCTCTCATGCTTACCATGGTACATGTATGTCTGCAGACACACACACACACACACACACACACACACACACACACACACACACACCACTTTGTAAAGTTTCCATCACAGAACATTGTAACACCTAACTTTACTTGAGTTTTCAAAAGACCACAAAGAGATTAGATCAGGACAAACTCCATGCATTACTGGGTTTTTTTCCTCCACGGTACCACCCTTTCAACAGAAATGAAATGGTATTATTTTAGAGATTCAATAATAATTAGACTTGGAAAACAGTAAGAAATTTTATTTATGAAATGACTTATGGCATGTATGAAAATGTTACAGTGAACCCAATATTCTGTACACTTGATGTGTATCAATAAAAATCAAAGAAAAGACACTAGAATGACATCTGCCATGGAACTTCAGTCCAGAGTGTCGACGAGACAAAACTGTTGAGGTCAGGAAAGAACCAAGGTAAGTCTGCCTCAGGCGATGCACTGTACCAAACTGACAGATTCGGAGCAGTGAGGTAAACCGTTCAGTCCCCATACCTGATCTCCTCATGTTCAGCATCTAAATGAACAAGGAGGCAACTTCCAAAGACCACCACATTCCAAAGAAATGACACTTCTGTTGTCGATAGTCACAGCTGTAATGGATTGAAACCCATCAACTAAGTCTCAGTCTAAACATCTATACTAGCAATCCAGAAAAGCACAGTGAATTACTCGAGAAGAGAAGCAAGCATTCATCTTGTCTTTCTTCTATAATGTGGAAAGAGTGGAAAACATTGGATGAGAACTGTTTCTTCTCAGAAATGGTCTAGTTCAGGGGTCGCATATCAGCTATCCTGCGTATCAGATATGTACATTACAATTCTTAAGAGTAGCCATATTACAGTAACGAAGTAGCAATGAAAATAATTTTATGGTTGGGGGTCACCACAGCAAGAGGAACTGTGTTCAAGGGTTACAGCGCTCGGAAGGTTGAGAACCACTGCTCTAGTTATACAAAGAAAGAATGTCATAGTCTCATTGTGCATCAATGACTAAGTCAACGAAGGTGGGTGTTAATCAGAAATTGCTGCTAAAACCATGAAAGGGAAAAACAGACATTACAAAATGCTATCTCTAAATTCATTTAACCAAAGCTACAAAGATTAAACACCAACTTAATCAAACCCATGGTCAAATCTCGAAGTCACTCACAAATGCGCAAGAGATTCAGCACCACATATGATGTGGTCAGCTAAATGACCAAAACAAATGACTTACTTTAAAAATATTTAATTAACTTAATTATAAAAAAAATCTTAGAAACAAAGGATATACACTGAATGAAGCAGACCCAAAGACTATACATCTCAATGAACTTCTATAGAGTTAGAATCGGCTTGCTGAAGCTGTGAGTCTCACACTGGATTTTACACTTTCACTATTAAATATGTATTTTATGTACTGATCAACCACCCCAAATGAAAACCCATGACAGAGTTAGAACTAGAAAAATGATTTGCTCTTTCCTATATCATGTCCATCACTTGCATCTAGCCCTTCTCCACCCTGTAATATTTGGACCTTCTTGTTCTCTTTTCTATTATTACACTGTACCCACATATACATTTGTTTGCATATACACATTGGCTAGGTTCAACATACAAGGGAGACCATATGTTTTCTCTTCCTTTCTGAGAGTGTGTGACCTCACTTAATATCATATTTCTAAGTAAGTCTATTTTCATGAAAATCTTGTGATTGCGTTTTTGTTTAGATTTGAATAGTAATGCATCTGTTGACAGACATCTCTGGTGATTCTGGTTATATGCTATTGTGGATAAAGAAGCAGTAAAGACGGAGCCCAAATATCTCTGTAACGGGGTATGCGGCTCTCTGGGTCTATGTCCAGCAGTAAAACCGCTGGGTGATATGGAAGTTCTATTTTTAATTTTTTGAAGTTTCCAAACTGATCTCCACAATGGCTGTATTAATTAGCACTCCCATCAACCATGAACAAGGATTCTTCTCCTTCCATATAGTCACCAACATTTATTGTCAGATTTGTTGAAGACAACTACTTCGAATTTTCTTAAATTACCAAAATAAAAAGGAAATGGAAAAGTTCACAGACTAGAAAGATGTTCATAGACCTACCTGTCAATCACAATGAATATGAACCTTAATATTTATATTACTATTTCAAGAAATAAAAATAAAACTGTGGAATTAGTTGAGCATAGGAGCATATACTTATAATTCCAGCCCTCAGGAGGCTGAAGCCTGAAGAACACAACTTCAAGGTCAATTTATGTTACATAATTAGACTCTGTCTCAAAATTTCTGACACAACAAAATATCTAAATACTGAGTAAATACACTGTGGTTAGATATTTTGAGTCTGAGATAGTTGGAGAGAGGGGTTCAGTTCTACCCATAAATTCAAAGCCCTTAAAAGACATCTGGACCGGGAATATTAATGTAAGTAATAGAATCAGATATTGGTTGACTCCATAAGAGTCAATGACTTATCGAGCTTTGTACAGAACAACCCCTATACAGTTGTTATTTGGGACTAGAACATTCTGTAATGTACTGCGAGGTGTTGAGGTACATCCATTGCTTCTGCCAAGCCACATGGCAGTAGCATCCCTCTGTGTAGTCATTACAAAGTACAAAATCTCCTCATATTGCCCAGTGTCTCTAGGGCGACCTGTGGTTCACAACCCCTCTAGCAAAGCTCTGTCTCCAAAAATATTTACATTAGGATTCACAACAATAACAAAATTACAGTTACAAAGTTGCAGTGAAAATAGTTCTATGTTCGGGGGTCACCACAATATAAGGAACTGTATTAAAGGGTGGCAGCATTAGGAAGGTTGAGAACCACTGCCCTAGGGAGTGAGGAACAATGAAGAGAGGTGGAAGGGAGGCTCTAGGAATCCTGCACCCTTGGGATCCAATTATAATCTTACCTCCACTAGCTGTGACCATTTTTCCTGGCCTGAGTTTTCTCTTCTACGAAATGAAAGTGATATATGGTCCAGTTCATCAGGTGTGACACTTATTAAATAATAGAAAATATTTCTTGAATAAGAATATGCTAAAATGCCAGGCTTTATGAGCAATATTGTGTGGCTTCTGCTATCGTTAGGATCTTAAAAGCCTCTGTGTTGGTGTGGTGCTGGTGTAATCGTGGTGAGCATAGCTGCCTCCCAAAGCCTATGTGGTAAAGGTTTGATCACACAGCACTGTGACAAGGTACTGGAGCCGCCTTCTTTTTATGGAAAGTTATCTTTTAATTACTTCTGTTATTTTTTGAGGTTATAATATAATAACATCATTTCCCCCTTCCCTTTCTTACCTCTAAACGCTCCCATATACCCCTCCTTGTTCTTTTTCAAATTCATGGCCTCCTTTTTTGATTAATTGTTGTCCCATGCATATATGTACATGCATGGGTACTGGAACCTTTCAGGTGGTGGTGCCTAGCGGGAAGTCTTCTGGTCTTTGTTGTCAGGACATTGAAGGGGATATCAGGACACAAGTCATTTCTCTCCTTCCCTTCCCCCCATGAGCTATGCTTTGCCACTTTCTGCTGCCTGCATGCATGATCTTGTCCTGTCACTGGTTCAAATCAACAGCCAAGTGACAAGGGACTGCAACCTCCAAAGCTGCACTGTGAGTCTAAATGAAGCTTTCATGCTCTTCAGGCAAGTATTCCAAGGGTGTGTGTGTGTGTGTGTGTGTGTGTGTGTGTGTGTGTGTGTGTGTGTATGTGTGTGTGTGTGTGTGTTGTTTTTGTTTGGAAAGCTACTTAACACAAGTATCTAAACCAAGTGTCCAGAGAGATGAAATGGTAGGTATTGTAACTCAAACGTAAAGATGATCTTTGATGGCATAAAGAGATTGAATCAGGGCCTCACACATGCTAAGTACACACAGGACAATCTGTTTCTTCATAAAAAGCTTTCTTGATACCTAAGTAATAGTAAACAAGGTTTCTGTGAGAAAAAAAAAGTGTTTTCTGAGTTACAGTAAGAGATTCTCAGAAGTTGTATGTTTTGAGTCCCATATAGCCCTTGAAGATAGATGACAAGAAGGCACACTGTCCCTGTCCCATGCAGCAACTCAAATCACGTTTCCCATGGCAGGGGCCCTACAATCATAGGAGTTGAAGGTTAGAAAGTTTTCTCCCGGTTGTTTCCTTCTTCTGTTACTTCTGTTACTGGGTCTGGTCACCCAAACAAGTGTGTGAAAATGTATCTACTGGCTGCTGTTCCTGCAAGTATTTCCACTTCCATTTCCCCTCTTGAAAGGAGTCATAGATACTTCATGCATCTATGATCAAATGGTCAACAACCAGTGGACGTCTTGTGGTAGGACTAGTTCCTATGGTTGGGATTATTCTAGCAGAGCAATAAACAAAATACAGAAGGCCAAATAAAGTCATCCCTCATGGAGGCCAAGAAGAACCTCAAGTGGTGACTCAGAAACTCAGGCAGTGAGCAGTAGAGTCAACTCATCAGCAGTGATCTTAACCCTGTAAGTGCCACAAGTCAGGGTATGAAAATTAGGGCTGAACAAATATGGCCAGAAGCTTGGAGCAGGCTGAATTCTAAATGGTTCTTTAAACCTCTACCTGATGCGTGTCCCTTATCTAATATTCTCCAGGAATGTAGACAGTCTGTGCATAGGATGAAGTTTTATTGTAAGTTCTCAATACTGGGTTACATGATATGGTGAAGATGAAGGCATTTTATAGACTAATGAAGATACCTAATCAATCAGTTATCTCTTGCTCAACTGAAAAGAAGTTTATTTTGGGTAAGCCTGATCTAATCAAGTAAGCCTCTATGTCTAGCCTTGGACAAGTAAACGGCCATGATGCAGGAAGGCCTATGGAGGGTACCCCAAGGCTACCGGTGGAACTGATGCCGGGAGCCAAGTTCTTCCTAGCCAACCACTACAACTATAACAGTGGCCATAAAACTCCAAGAGGAGGAATGCTGCCTGCCGGTGCCATGAGCTGGAAAGTGGACTTCCCTAGCTGTGTCTTCGGATGAGGATGTCGGCAGCTGACATTTTGATTTCAGCCATGAAGCACTGAGCAGAAAATCCAATTAAAGCATGTCAGGTTTATGATAATGAACTAATGCCAGATAGCAGATTAAAGTTGTTGTAAGCCACTGATTTTCTAGTAATTCATTATGTAGCATAGAAAACTAGTACAGCATCCTAGATCATGGTGTGTATGTGCATGTGTACGTGAGCACACATATATACTCATAAACACACTCATGTGTTTACATGTTTTGTGTGCTAGGACTTGGCAGTTTAAAAACTCTGAGCAAGAGCCAACACATAAGCTGTTTGCACACTTGTCTTTGAGATATTTCATGCAAAAAAAAAAAAAACTTTTTTTTTTGCCAACCATAGATGCACCCTTTGATGTAATTTGAATGATTTAAATTCTTCCCCTATTCACGGTACAACAATCTACCTATGGAATCTTCTTGTTAGCTGGCTTTGGTCTTGAAATGAATTCTAAGCTCCTAGAGCTTCTAAGTGCTTTTCTTCCTTGGGGCTCAAGTGGTGCTTACACAGAGAGTGTGAGGTAGAAGAAACTAGAAAGAAGATGTGATGAGATTTAGAGTCCCTGAGGGAGTGACAGCCCCGACTGAAAGCCTGTAATTTGTACAATCTCACAGACGTTTCAGATCTCCGGCACCATTATTTACTTAGCACAGAATTATCTAGTGGCCTCGGCAATTTTAGTTTACTGATTCATTGTATGGAGTGGGGGGTACATCTGTGTTATCAGGTTGCAGTCTGATGGAAAAACTATGATAGAAGACCAGAACCCTCTCTTTGGCTCGCAGAAATTTGGGGGAGTCCCTTATGGTTACCAGATGGTATCAGAGAAGTTGGGATCTATTCCTGGAATTCTTAGTCTTGTTAATTAAAAAAAAAAAAAAGAAAGAAAAGAAAAAGAAAAAGTTTAGGGCAGACTCAAACAGCAGCTTGAGGACAATTTTATTAGAGCTTACAAGAAAAACACCCCAGGGTATGCAAGCTGTAAATCTTAGCAGATGTCCAGAAGAGGAGAATGAAGGAGAGGAGCAAAAAAGAAATGTCCTTTGAGTTAAGTTGGCATGGAGGTCAGCCACAAGGGGAGTGGGGTTGAGGAGGGGGATCAGGAGATTTAGAGATAGACCAGGAAGGGCATCCTTCCATTCTGACCAACATATCAAAGAGAGAGAAGAAAGAAAAGACAACAGCTTTCTGGGTAGGGACACAAAAATGAACAGACCCAGTGGTTTGGCACATAGAGACTACCCAATAGGGCAAGAATTCTGGGAAGGAAAAGTACAGAGTCTCACTAATGGAATGGTAGTTCCTCCTGTCTCTTTAGCATGGCTTAAGGTGAGCCCATATTCTACAAGTGGTCCTTCATCCTGAGGGATGATTGATCTGCCAAGGGGCTGTTAGGTCTCCATTCAGGCCAGGATTCCATCCTCTTGACAAGGCGGAACTAGTTTTCTCTTAAAGGGTCTTACAGTTGAGTAATGTTCACACTGATAATAGCTCCACATCCCCTGCCTATCTTAGCCTGTAACAGATAAGCCGCAACGGTCCTTCAGGTAGCCACACTGAGCTCCAGAGCAGTGGATCTATCAGGATTTCTCATCTAATCTCTTTCCTCACATTGCTCTACTTCTTAGAATTGGCCCTGCCAAGGGAAAGCAGATGCTTCATCGCTGCAGGGTAGAGTTCCTAGGTTAAAAAAAAAGTTCTCAAATGACTTTCTCATTCTGTATGTTTTCATACTCCCTTCTAAGAGTGAACATTTCTCATCAGAACATTTGAATTATGTATTAATCTAAATAGCCAAGCCCCAAGTAATGCCAGATTGTGTCAACGAAGTCATTTGCAACTGGCTTCTCTGTGCTTGTCATTCCAGACAACGAAGTCAGAGGCACAATTTTGAAGCCATTCTGATTTCTAAAATGCATGTACAGGGAAAGCATTTTTGTCTAACAGTATCTATAAAGGGTTCTGACCCGGCATGGGACATCCCGCTCACAAAAGCCCTTGCTGACCTCCTGCTGTCCCTGCTCATTGTCCTCGTCAATTTCCACTGTCGTCTTCAAAGCCACAATAGACTTTCCCCCACATAATTGCAACATATGATGAAATTAATTCTCCATATCTTAGAACACCAGCAATAAATCTGTATGGGATCACCGTGGCCTTGTTGAAACATGCCCTACCCCACAGTAGTCCTAGCCACCCTATAGCTGCAGCCATTACTTCTGACTGCGTCACTGTGCAGGGAGGGTGTCTCTTGGAAAACCTCACAATTACTGTGAAACTCTAAAAGAAAAAGAAAATGGCAATTTAAAATTTCTCTTTCAGAAAAGAGCAAAATATACATTGCTACTTTAAAGAGCTTGGATATGAAGAGAATCTAAAATTAAAAAAAATAAAAGACTCCCCCAGCACTATAAAATAATAATAATAAAAGTTAATTTTATTATTAATTAAATTAATTATTATTATTATTATATATTTACAAAAGGTTTCTTTTTCCTAGATTAATTCAGTGTCTCGAAAACCTTGCTAACACTACCTAGAAAGGGGTTTATGATGTATTTGATTTTGATGGGAAGAGAGCTCAGTTACTAAAGAGCTTGTCACCCAAGCATGAGGACCTGAGTTCAATCCCCAGCATCCACATAAAAAGTTGGATCTGGTCGGGAACTGGAATCTCTGCACTGGGGAGGCAGACAGACAGATCCCCGAAGCTGACCAGCCACCTAGTATAATCAGAAGTCTTGGGTCCCAGAGAGAGAGAGAGAGAGAGAGAGCCTGTTTCAAAAATCAATATGTGTGGTTCCTGAGGAACGGCATCTGAGGTCAGCCACTGGCTTCTATATACACATGCACACATGTACATTCACACCCACATGAATGTGTACACCCCACACACACATACACACACACATACACACAATGCATATTTCCAGGCCCCATAACAAACCTGCCAGATCAGAATCTCTTAGGCAGGACATAAGAAGCTTGGAAGCACCAATTCCCACATACTGCCAATGCAAATTGTCTATAGAGCCTAATTTAGAGACTGGAAAATTGATAGGTTGATATTTTCTGTTGATTTGATAGTATATCAATTGTTGTATAATGCTTTATAATAAACTTTGGGTTTGAATTCTTAATTTAAATTTATTCCTACAAATTCAGAGTGGAGTGGCCAAAGGCATTCAACAATTCTTGAAAATTTGGGGCCTACAGAGGTAGCTCAGTGGTTAGGAGCATTTGCTGCTCTTCCAGATGAACCGAATTTCTTCCTATATCAAGCATCTCATAACTATCTGTAACTAAAGCTCCAGGATATCCCATGCCTTCTTTTGGCCTATGGAGGCAATTCACATACATGGCAGACACAGAGAAACACAAATCAATACAAAAATAAAAGTCTTTAAGACATTGTTGAAAATGTGTATCAATTAGTTCCAACAATTGGGGAAGGAAATGAGGACTTCCTGCAGGACCCCTTACAAGCGAGAATTCATCCAGAGCAGTGTTAACCACTTTACTATTCACACAGCAGAGCTTGATGTGAGCTGGGTGTTCCTCTTATGGTATGAGGTACATCGAGGGTGCTGAAGATCTGACGCCAACTCTAGTGAGATCGTTTTCCATAACTCGAGTCTTACAGAAAGCCAGGTAGAATAAGGCCAGGGACACAGAAAGTCTCAAACCAGACAGGCCACTTCTACTAAAAATGGGGACATAATTCCAACCAAAAGCAGACCAAACTCCTTTGACTTGGGAGCAAAACTCCTTTCATGCTGTCCTACTTTTAGTTGACACCCTATTCTTCAAAGGCCATCATTCTATCACTTCTCAGGGTAAAACCACAGTAGACAGAAAGCAAATCCACCTTCTTGTAGCGCCTTCCTCCTCGCATTCTCTTCCATTCGAACAACTTTCAGACTTTGAGATTCTCATTCATATATGTGTGCCGTGAACTATGATCATACCCACTCCCCATTTCCCCACTCTAAGCCAGTGTCCCCCAAAATGCTCCCTCCTAACATTCTTTGTTTGATAATTCACTATGTCCAGTTAGTACTGCCGGTATATTCACAATATACTAGTTGAATGACCGACTAATGGCCACACCCTCAAAGAAGTCATTCTCTTTTCTTTCCTTCCTTGTCCCTCTCTCTTCTCTCCCCCTATCCCTTTATCTTTGACTTGTTTGCTATGGTTTGGATATGATCTGTCCCTTAAAGCTAAAGTTAAAATTTAGTTGTCACCCGGCATTGCTGGGTGGTGGGAACTTGTAGGAGGTAATTAGACCACTTGAGTGGGGTTGATGGGGTGATGAGGGTAGGAGGTTGGTGAGGTGGTGGTAGTTATGATTGTCTCACAAGAATGGGTTATAGAAAAGTGAGTCTGCCTTTGGGTGTTGTTCCTTCTGCACATGCCTACCTTGCATTTACCTCGTTTAAAATAATTTCTTTTTAAAATACATACTTACTTTATGTGTATGGGGAAGGCACACGTGTGAGAGCATGTGCGTGTATGAGGGTGCACCCAGAGGCCAGAAGAGGTTATCTGGTGACCTCTTCTATCTCTCTCTCTGCCTATTCCTTTAATGTAAGGTCTCTCCCTGAAGCTAGGGCTAGCGTCTCAGCTAGGGTGGAAGCCAGTGAGACCTAGAAATCCTCCTGTCTCTGCTGACTTTGGAGTTGGAGCTACAGGCATGTGTAAGATACCCAACTTCCTATTTGGCATCTGAATTCTTGTCCTAGTGATTGAGCAACAAGCACTCTTACCTGCTGAGCCATCTCTCCTGACCATGTTTCAGCTTTCTGTTGTGAATAAAAGTTGTGTGATATTCTAACAAGTACCATGTTTTCGAAATTTTAGCAGTCTAAACCTTCAGCCCAAATAAAGTTCTTTGCGCCCTAGATGATCCAATCTTAGATATTTTGTTATAGCCGCAGAAAGCAAACTAAAACATGATCAAAAGCAGCATTTAGAATTCGTTTTCAGGGGTTAGAGAGATGCTTCAGTGCTCAGAAGCACATGATGATGCTCATTTAGAGGACCCAGGCTTGCTTCCCAGCACCTCCATGGTGGATCACAGTCACCATCCATAACCCTGGTTCCAGGGCATCCAAGTGGCATGCAGGTAAAGCATTCATACACGTGAAGTTAAACAAATGAGTCTTTTTAGATAAATAGAACAGGCAGGCCTTCAGAAATGAATAGCCCTAGAACTTCCTCTACTATCTCACATTTCATCTCATCTCATTTTATTTCCCATCCCCAACTCATCCATGAATGTCTATTTGTAAAGAGGAACAAAGGAAAATCAAAAATTAGAAGGCAATCAAGCTGATCAGATAGAAAAGGTTACCCAAGCTGGATGTGGCAGCATTGATCTTTAATCTTAGCATTTGGAAGATTGAGGCAGAAAGTTGACCAGTTCACTGGTTTGGAATGCATAGTGAGTTTAAGGCCAGCCTAGGCTACATAGCAAGACCCTGCTTAAAAGCAAACCATAACAACCTAACAAACCAGACACCCCTCCTTCCCCACTCTGTGTGCATGTATGCACAGACACAAAATACAAGTAAATGAATAGTAAGTAAAAGTGCAAAATATCTCTGTAATCTATATTTGCAAAAATATAAGAAAACATTCATCTGCTAAGAAAAAACAGGAAGTTTAAATATTATGTAGTATGAGGGAAAGAAAAATTTCTCTGAGTTGAAAATATGACTGTAACCATTGCATTTTCTAATGCAATGGGATTTGAGACCCCTCCCCAAACAAAAAAGATAGAAAATTTCTTCTAAACTTTTAAGCCCATAGAAAATACTTCCAGAAATGAAATTTAGTAGACAGAGCTAGAAGATCTAAGATAAGCTTTAAAAGAAGTCCAAAAAGAATGACTTTATCAGATAGAATAGCAAAAGTACAAAAAGAAGACATGAAAATCTCATATGACTAAAAGAAAGTCATTTGACTACAAATTAAAGGACATGTTTAATGTCAGGTAAAAATTAATTACAGTAGACTTAAACCTGCCTGTTCTTATCTGATGAAATATTTAATTCCAGGTCTAAGAGAAAAGGGTCTACCTGCAGCATTATAGGAGGAGAAGGGAGTTTTCAGGAGGAAACTAGAACTTTCAGGTTGGCATCAACTCTGTGCATCAAAAGATCATGGAGAAGTGTCTTTAAAGATTAGAAAAATCAGCCTGTGTTTTAAAAAATATCATATCCAGATTTAGCTCAGTGGTCAAGCGCTTGCCTAGCAAGCACGAGGCCCTGGGTTTGGTCCTCAGCTCTTAAAAAAAAATAATGTCATATCCAACTGAGTTAATACATATGAATGGCAAAAAAAAAAGGTAAAACAGAAATTCTTTTGTAGACTTCCAGAAGAATTACAGAAAGAAAAGGAAAAGGGACAGCTGATGGAGACAAAATCCTTGTGAGAAACCTATGAAAAAGGAGTATGGTATAATAATAACAGGTAGTGTCTATCTTCTGCTACCATGGTACACACACTGTTTCAGTTGCTGCATATTGATAAAGCTGCTCAATGTGCACTAGTCTATGGAAATAGACTGTTGCTATTCTATTACAGATGACAGCTCTAAAGATGAGTGAAAGGAAGTAACTTGTCCAAACTTAGGGGACTAGAAAAATGGCTGAGCCAATAGTAAACCCAGACAGGATGACTACAGTATCTAGATGCTTCATTACCAGGTAACACATCTTCTTCAAAAGGAAATGAAATAAGGAACGTGAACCCAGGGAATGGGAAGAAAGAAACTTCAAAGTCGTCTTTAGAAATGAATGCAGGGCTGGAGAAATGGCTCAGGGAGTAAAGAACTTGCCACAGAAGCATGAAGACCTGCATTCAGATTCCCCAGAACCCATGTAAACCTGAATGTGGTCATGTGCATCTATCATCCCAGTACTTCTGTGGAGAAGTGAGAGGTGGAGACAAGGGAATCTCCACAAGCTAGTCTTGTAGACAAGAGATCCTGTCTCAAACAAGGTGCAAAGAGAGGACTGTCATCAAGGTGGTTCTCTGACCTCTACACACGTATTGTGGCCCATATGTACCTGCACTTAGAGACAAATGCACAAGGATTTTTAAATTATTGCAATAGGGACTGGTGATCTAGCATAATGGTAAGTGCTTGCCTAGCACTCACGAGTCCTTAGGTTTAATAATCAGCACTAGAAAGTAAAAATAAAGCAGCAGAAGATATTAAAATGCATAAACTCTTACCTAGCTATACAATCCCTCAAACCTTAAAAAAGAGGGGAATTCTGTCATTTGCAGCAGCATAGATGAACCTGGATATCAGTATGCTAAGTGAAATAATCCAGGCAGAGAAAGGCAAATACTGCATGATCTTCTTGCATGTGGGCTATAAACCATTCACCTCATGGAAATAGAGATTAGAATGGCGGCTACCAGGAGTCAGGGACTAGGAAAGGGGTGGTATTTGTCAAGGGGCATAAACTTTCAATTTTAAAATGAGTAGGTTCTGCAAATCTAATGCATAGCAGAATGGTCATAGTTAACAATAGCATATCACACACTTCAAATTTGCACAAAGTAGACTGCAAATATTCCCATTGCCATAATCAACAAGAGAAAACTACATGAAATAATAGATATGATAATTGTCTTAACTATGGCAATAATTTACAATGTAGACACATGTTAAATTATCATATATTACACTTAAATCCATGTGATTTTTGTCAGTCATACCTCAGTAATACTGGGAAGAAATTCCAAAAGAAAAAGATGACCTTCAAAAAATTGAAACCCACTAACATATCCAATTTTAATAATATATTAGTTCTAATAATTATATTTTCTGTAAGTGGCTATATTCAAATATCATCTGACAATATAATCAGTATGAAAATAATGCATGCCCTGATTAACCTTGATTTTCAACTTGATATAACCTAGATATCTGAGAGGAAAGCCTCTATGAGGAGTTGCCTAGATGATGGACTGTGGCCATGTCTGCAGGGGACTGTCTTGATTGTTAATTGATATGAGGGTTCAGTCCTTGGTGGGACATCAGCCTTAGGCAGGTGATTCTGGGATATATAAGGAAGCTAACCAGGCATGGGCCTGTGACTAACTAGGGAGGGAGCCAGGAAAACAAGTCAGCAAGCAGCATCCATTCTTCTGAGGTTTCTGTTTCTGGTTCCTGCTTGATTTTCTTCCCTGAGTTTCTCAGTGTTGAACTGTGATCTGTAAGTGTAAGCCAAATAGACCCTTTCATCTCCCAATTGCTTTTGGTCAGTGTTTTATCACAGCCAAAGAAACCAAACTACAATAACACATGTATCTTCTTGTTATGCCCAGATTGCGTCCCCAAAGAAGCCACGGGAGACTTTAGGTACAGAATGCAAAAGCAAGGTTTATTCTTGTTTACAAGCCTCGGTCAGGGAAGCTTGATCCAAAGCACT
>CABHPP010149554.1:70326-83914 GCA_902168425.1 Peromyscus attwateri
AGACACACAAAGCCCACATACAGACACATATTCATGCCCCTTGCACACAAATACACATTCACTACATGCACACACAGTGACACACACAAAATAAAGAAAATGTAATTTAAAAAACTTAAGAGGTATTGAAAACGGAATGAGTGAATGGTGAAGTTTTCCAAACTGTGGTATTTTTTCCCAATTAGATGTTCAAATAAATTAGAGAGAAATGGTTAAACAGAGCAGAAAAAGCAAAGGTCAGACAGGACAGTGAAGAAGTAGGAAGTTCTGGTAGTCTCAGCTTCTCATGGGAATTAGGTATAAGAAAACATGGCTGTACTGAAAAAGATAGATTTCTCAATAAAATCCCAAATAAATACTTGAAGACTTACTGTAGGGAAATGTTCATTAGAACACAGTTCATGGGTGGAACACAGGATGCAAGTGAAATGTCCAAAGAAGTGAACTTTATTTACAAATTATGAAATCTAGGTACTTTCACTTATGCTTTAGTAGGTCATTTAACCCATAACAATACTTATTATATAGTGTTACAGAACTTTTCAAATATTAAGTACCGTGAGGTTCAATTTTTATGTTTTCTTTGGTCTTCACACTCAAAGAACTTTTGTACTCCTTCTAATAACATTTAAATATAGCATCTTATTGATATTAGTGAAGGTCATGCATGCACGTCTTTATCTGTGGAGAGCAGAGGGCAACTTTGAGCAGCCTCTTTTTCCATATTTACGTGAATTCTGGGGACTGGATGCAGGCGCCTTTGCCTGCTTAGCTGTCTTTCCTGACTGCTGCGTTCCTGTTGTTACTTTATTTTATTGCATCCTTAAAATACTACAAAACTAATTTCCCAAAGAGCCAGATGCCACGTTTGACTCTTTTCACTGTCTCAAGAATAAAGGCCATTCCAGAAATCGGAAAAAACAGGAGGAAGCCACAGGCCTTTGTTAATCCTATCATGATGAGCTAATCAGCCCGTTCCTGCTCCTCTCGCTGCATTCATGACACCTGAAGGACCTCCTTGCTGGAAATGCCCTTCCCTGGAATCTCTTCCCTTCTTTTTTTGAAGAAACCTCCTTCGAGATTATGCGTCTACTCCTTGTAGTAAAACGCCCAACTCTGATAACTAAAGTATTTCCTCAAATGTCCTATATTTCATCATAGTTTTCTCTTTTTTGTTTAGAATGCATGAAAATTCCTTGACATTCTTTCCCACCTAGACAAAGACTAATGTTCATTCTAGGTCCATCTCTAATATCCCTCCCTCTTCTAAGGCTTCTTCCCTTCTCATTTTTAGCACATCATTTCACACAGGATGGAGAAATGAATTCACTTGTCTCCTCATTTATTGCCACTAACAGTGGCTCAAACCCCAAGTTACATAGCATCAAACCCTAGAAGTAAAGTTATAGAGCTAAATAGTTAGCTTTTGCCTTCAACTTATAAATTCTAATTTTAAGCTGTACTCCCTTTTGTATTCCTTTTTGTCCTTGTGAATATGTCCTTGACATGGTTAACAGACTTCCCATTTCACCAAATATAAAAATAGATGTTAAAATTCACTTGTGGCTTTTCAGGCCTTGGCTAATCATCACTAAGACCTGTTGAACAGGGGTTAGGGACAACTCAGTGGGTGAAGAGTTTGCTGTGCTCCATAAGGAAGGACCTGAGCTCCACTTTCAGCACCCACAGAAAAAACTGGGCATAGTGGTGTGCCGTAACTGTAATAGAAAGGGACTGAGATGGGCAATTCCCAGGGGCTCTTTGGCCAGCCAGCCTGGTTGAGTCAAAGGTTTAGCCAGAGACACTGCTTCAAAATAGTGATGATGATTATGATGATGATGATGACGTCAGTGATGACAATGATAAGGTGGAGAAGAGACAGAGAAGGACACTCTGTCAACTTCTGACTTCTCCCTTCCCTCGTGGGCACGTGCACACATGTGTATACATACCACACAAACACTCAGAGAAGGAGTGGAGGAAAAATATTGAACAACCGAAGAGGGAGACAGTAGAGTGAGAGAGGGAAAAGAAGGTCGGAAGGAGAAAGACAGTGTTCTGTTAAAACACCTGATAGAGTGTCTACACAGCTAAACTTTGAAGTGGGGGAATAAATGATTCCAAAGAAAGGATTGAAGGGAGAGACAAATGGGTATCTCAAACTAAATTTAAACTCTTGCAAAGGTGCAAATGTAATCAAACTCCCCACAGGTAAAGGGCGAATTACTCTTTTCAGTCAACTTGATTACATTGTAGCAAACGAAAGCCTTGTATTTTACCCTGTCAACACAGCACTTACTTGTCTATAAACAATCAGTAGATTTTTCTTTCATTTTCCTGAGAAGTCAGCTCTGTAAATTGTTGTAGTCGCTCAATAATCAAGTGCTAAATGGTGAGCTCCCTGAGGACCTCAGTTCTGTTTCAGAGATTCCCTAACACCAGGCAGGCAATGCTGCCTACATTTGCTGGAGAATGGATTGTTGTTAATTCCCTAAAGACCAATGGAGTGTATGATCTCTTAATGTCCACTCACACGACAAAACGATGTGAGGAATAACAATCAGACAAACCTCAAGATTGCTCATTTGGTCTTTTATCCACATTCTCTCCTTAGAATGCAGTCAGCTTCAGATCAATATTATGCAGAAAATACAATCAGAGGACAAATGAAAATCACCTTGCTTCCAACCGCAGCTCAAGGAGAAACCAAGATAGAATGCTTTAAATACGATCAAGAAAGCATTCCTAGCCAAAAAAAAAAAAAAAATGTGTTGCTTTTAGAAGCCAACTTTGTTTGTTCCTGCAAAATGCCAGCAAATGTCAAGACCAAGATATTCAGAAGTGAAAAGGGATGTTGAGGGGAAACACTGGCCCAAGTATTCTTTTGCCCTGGAAATCAAAGAGGGAGGACACTGGTGTTAGCCTAACATTCTTTAAGTTTTGCATTTGAAAGGAATCAAGGCACTCACCTTCCAATATGGCCCCTGGGCATTGAGAAAATAGCAAAAGAAGAAAGGTCATTCTCACCTTCCCTTCACCCTTCTCTCCTGAAGCAAGTCATAAAACCTAGAAAGAATCTCTGACCTTCTCCCCTAAGGCATGCTGTAAAACCCAGATGACCTTCTCCTGAAGCTGGTCATAAACCTTTCCTTCCCAAAGTGCCCTCCCTGTACCTGGAGGAAGACCTGGCCTTCTCTGTAAGGCCACTGGGGCATGGAGGAGAATGTGAGCAGCAACGGGTCTTTTTAAGGCTCCTAGTTTACTGTTGCTGGGTCATACCCCTTGGTCCCACCTGCTCTGCATTTCCATGCCTTTTTCATCTGAAGCAGGAATGTGCACAGACTTACCACTTCTTTGGGTTTTCCTTCCTGAGCCTCCCATATCAAAGAATTTTGTATGTATTGCTAATCTGCCCTTTGCCATAGATACCCCATAGAAGATATGAATATTGATATAGGTAAGAGACTAATTTTTCTCCCCAGCAAAACTCATTTATCAAAATGAACTCAGTATATTAGACTCCAGACTCTCTCCTTCATGTCTTCCTCTAACCTGACCCTTTCCTTTACATCAGATTTAAAACATGGATACATTGGTTTTAATGTTTCCTGAACACTGCCCATGAGGGAACTCTGCCCCCACGGAGATTTACATACCCCTCTGAACATAGACCATCAGTAACATCCTGATGGCTTAGGTTTTTGTTTATATTCTTACTTTTACTTAAGGGAACTAAAATTCAAGCGCTCAAGTTACCATTTTGAAGAGATCTATGGATTTTTTTACTGTAATGGGGCTACCTCCCTATCGAGCCAAACCACAGTGGTTTCAAATGGTGCCTCTTCTACAGAATTTGGTCAGCTAGATAATCCCTGAGCCCCACTTCCCACATATATACCCATGCCCAGGAAGAACTCTAAGATATAGAAGCTACATTTATTGTCCTTCAGATTCTCAAAATAACTACAACTAAGGATAGTTCGGTATGGGGAAAAGTACTACACAGGTGGAGGAATTGTATAATCAGAGCTCCATCCACCAGTGAACAGTAACTGGGTGTGTAACGTGTGCTCAGCAATTTGCCCACACTTGGCCTTGTCTTCCTTGTCTTTGATTGAAGTTAACCATCCAGTTCTATAGACCATTCTACTTTTCATTTAATTAAATCTCTAGTAGGGTATATCTCTCTCCTGAGTTCCTTCTAACTAGCATTTAATCAGTAAAAGAAAAAAGAAAAAGGAGCCTTACATTACAACCTTTAAAAAAAAATCTTAGTTAATTTTTCATTTCTATTGGGCACGATAAATTTAATTCAATAGTTATATACATTTTGATTGGCTTTGAAAATTATAAAATTATAAACTCAAGTTCCATTTGCTTTTGGGATACCATCTTACAAGGACTCCAACTTGCAGTAAGGCTCATTAAGGAAGGGAATGGCTCAGTTGCCTTTAGCCTACTGGCTATGGGTGGGATAGGACCTCTGTTGGTCTTTTCTGTGTCGAACACACAGATTGCAAGCCCAGTGCCACTTTGAGATCTTTGGCAACAATTAATTCTGCAGCTCACACACGATTGAGCCTGTATGATAATGAGTATTCAGAGACGGATAATGCCTGGGGGGCACTCACCAACCTAAGACAGAGTGCCTGTGTGGCCTGGACAGGTGTCTCCATGACGAGTAAGGTGACCTACTGATGTCTCACGCAACCTAAGTCAGAAGCTCATTTTTTAGTAAAAGGGGGACCTGTAGGGCCCTGGCCCCTGTTTTGGGTAACTGTTGCCTTGCTTGCTGACCTTGACCTTGATATCCTCCCTATGCTAATTCCCTGCCGGGTTCCACCCTCCTGAAGGCTTAAGGGGAGTTCCTTGTCTGTGTATCCTGCATAATGGACATTAACAGCTTAGATGCAAGATTGTAAAACATCGGTAGCGAACTTCTGCCCTCCGGAGTTCTCCAATTGTGTTGTAAGCCTGTAATTAAGACCTCTTCCCTCCTTCAATAAACAGCATTCGGCATTAAAAATATATATATATCTATTCTGAAGAGACCATGATAAATGAAGACCACATGAGAATAGGAAGAAGCAAAGTACTAGAGAGGTCCACAAAAATCCACAAAGATACCTCCACAACAGACTACTGGCAATGGTCGAGAGACAGCCTGAACTGACCTACTCTGGTGATAGGATGGCCAAACACCCTAATTGTCGTGCTAGAAACTTCATCCAATGACTGAGGGAACTGGATGCAGTGATCCACGGCCAGGCCCCAGGTGGAACTCCAGGAGTCCAATTGGCGAGAAAGAGGAGGGTTTGTATGAGCGAGAATTGTTGAGACCAAGGTTGGAAAAAGCACAGGGACAAATATCCAAATGAATGGAAACACATGAACTATGAACCAATAGCTGAGGAGCCCCCAACTGGATCAGGCTCTCTGGATAAGTGAGACAGTTGATTGGCTTGATCTGTTTGGGAGGCATCCAGGCAGTGGGACTGGGACCTGTCCTCAGTGCATGTGCTGGCTGTTTGGAACCTGGGGCTTATACAGGGATACTTGGCTCAGCCTGGGAGAAGGGTACTGGACCTGCCTGGACTGAATCTACCAAGATGAGCTCAATCCTCAGGGGAGTCTTTGCCCTGGAGGAGATGGGAATGGGGGGTGGGCTGAGGGGAAGGCCGGTGGGGCGGGGGACAACAAGGGAATCTGTGGCTGATATGCAAAATTAAATTAAATTATAAAATTAAAAATTAATTAATTAATTAATTAATTAAAAATCTCAGTGGCTCAGCTATAGTCCAATGGCATCTGGATTCACCTGCCAAGAAACCTTTCTTTCTCTCTCTCTCTCTCTCTTTCTTTCTTTTTTCTTTTCTTTTCTTTTCTTTTTTTTTTTTGAGAACACAAATTTTAGATCATTAACCCGGTCTTGTTTGTTGGTTGACATTTCAAATGTGCTGCTCTTCTCCTGCAAGTACCTCTTTCCAAAGTGCACGGGAGGATGGATTCCTTAGGATGATCCAGTGCCGCAGCACTTTAGCTAACAGACAACAATAAATCGGACTGACAGAGAGTGCTGACCAGGGTGCATTTTGTGGTGAGAATGGGACAGACTTAGCAGCTTCCCATTAAATTAATGAGAAGCCTCGGCCTCTTTGACCAGCAGGAGTGAGAAACATAATGGAACACAGTCCTACCACCCCGGGAAGGAACGGCAAGAGAAAAGGGCAACCAATTCAGTTAAGTGCTTGGCTTTCCACACACTGGTCCTCCAGATGTGGCTGATGCTCCATTATTCTCTCATCTCAACTTTTAGGAACAGTGGCAACTAACACAGCCTTTGGAAGTATTTTAGGATGTTTCCCCCCAAAATGACCAAGAATCCATCCAGGTCTCTAGAACTGTCTACTGAAAGTACCCTCTCCTGAAAAAGGTTTTCAGTTTTCGGTTCGCTTGCCCTTTTACTTACCTCACCCCTTGGTCTGCTCTATATAGGGAGACACAGCACTTACTTAAAGGTTAAAATTTGAAACAAAACTTGGAATCCAATTTTGAGTTTGTCTTGAGTCGGTGTGAACTAACGTCAAAGACATGTTGGATTAGGAGTTAGCCAAGTTGTACTGGGAACAATGTGAGTGGCTTGGAACAAGTCCTTTAGGCTTCCAAGTGCTCACCTTTCCACTTGTAAAGGAATCAGTTCAACAATGAAATGGCATAATATAGAACAGAGGAGAAGATATGCTGCTCTCTTTAGTGACAAATGCGGGTGTGGAGACTGACAGGTAACTAAAGGCAGGTAGCCTTCCTCGGGTTTCTGTTCTCGGGCACAGAAATTTCTCTACCAAAGGGACTAGTGTCCTGTCTGCTCTATACGCTCTACACGTGACAGACCACGACAGTTCCGATGCAGGGGCTGAGAAGTGGGCACACAGGTGCCTGTCACCTTCTGCTGTCACCATCTTTTACCATGCTTACAATGTCACCTATTTGGCCAACATTTGTCATCCAACCCTGACAGAACTTATGTGATGTTTGGCCTCCTTTAATCTGTAATTAATTCCTGTAATCCTCTATTTTTTTTTAAATCATTAGATACCGCTTTGGAAGCCTTCGTTTCTTATAACTTTTAAAAAACATGGGTCATAGGCTCACAGCTGTTTCCATCCAATAATGTGGTGTTTTCTAATCCTCGGCATGACTTGAATTGTCTCTCAATGTTTACTAATACAGAAGATGGAAGTTTAAAGAAAGATGTTAAATATTGAAGAATTTGTATAACACATTTGTATAAAAGTGTTTGTTTATTTGTTATTATTACTGTTGTTGGGTAGTATATACTACATAGTATATCATGTAGTCTAGTCTGGCCTTGAACTCCTGATTCTCCTGCCTTCCCCTTCCAAGTGTTGGGACTGCAGGTGTGAGCCACCATATCTGGATGCATAAAAATTTAAAATTGTCATAATTGGTAACATTGACACAAGAAGAAGCACAGAGGTTAGCTAGATCAATATGTTCTAGACACTTCTAAGGAAGCTCAACTCCAGGGAAATGATAAAATCCAACTTTAGTATCCAGAGGTTCTTTGTAGGCTTCTTTAAAACTCCACACACATGAAAAAGAGCGACACGAAACAGCACTTCCTACTAGATGATGAGCCCTTGAATGGATTGGTTTCGCTCCTGCTAATGTGGAAACTATGACACTTAGAGAAATGCCGTGGGGAGGCTAGAGAAAAGGCTCACTCAGTAAAGTGCTTTCTGCAAAAGCACCACAGCCCAAGAATGGATCTTCAGCACCCATATAAAAACTGGGCATAGTGGCGTACATCTGTAACCCCAGTGCTGGGGGAGGCCAGCCAGTCTAGCCAACCTTCTGAGCGCCAGATTCACAGAGACCCTGCCTCAAAAAACTAAAGTGGAGATAGAGGACGGACAACACTAGACATTGACCTCTGGCCTCAGTAGGCACAGGCACTCTTGAGCATGTGCCCCTGCTTGCACACACACACACACACACACACACACACACACACACACACGTGCACTCACTCACACTCATTCTCCCACACCCTCACACAATTTTAAGGCATGGAAACTAGCCACGGGGAGGTCATGATTCTTTCTGGGACCCACCCTCTGATGATACCTGCTCAAGCTGCCCGGCAGGTCTTCCTGACTTTGGAGTGGGGTCACTTTTACAAGCTATATCATTAGTTCTTTTGCAAACATCTTTTAAGGTATTCCCCTCCTCTGCCCTTTGTATTTCTTTTTCTCTCTCCTTCTTGAAGGTCAAAATGAATCCTTTTTATTTAAACTCGTCTACATTTGCCAACATGCTCAATCTAATTATAAACATATTTTATCATTAGAGTTAGTATTAAGAATTACCTATTCTACATCATTTACAAATATCCTCTTACTTACCACATTGTATAGTTATACCCTATGGTTATTATATTTACAGATTTGAAAATGAAAACTTAAAGACACATAACAATATGCCTAAAATAACCTTGTTGGTGCAGTCTGAAGGAACGCAGACCATCCCATAGGAACATTGAAGCCTCAGGAAAAAAGGGAAAGTGTCTGGGGGTGGAATTTAACTGTTTACTTAGTCACTTCATAGTTTGGAAATACTTGGCAATTGATGTTTATTTTCTAAGTCTCTTAAACTTTCTTCAAGAAACTGTTCCACACTTGAGGGAAAAAAAAAAAAAAAAAAAAATCAAACACTGCAGATTTTATGGAATACTACTTCCATCTAGTGGTCACTAGTGGTAGTTCATGGAAATGGCCTCGTGGCTGAAAATGACCGATGATTCAAATCTCAAGACGTAGAGTTGAATTTAAAGGGAAAAGTTTGATTTGGTTACTTACTGTAGACAGGAGTCATCTCAGGAGTCCCTGAATAGATTGAAGCCACCACCCCTGTGTGTATGATAAAATGGATGTTAGTATTAGAGGCTATAAAGAAATTTAAAACATGGACACTGCAATTGTGAATGTCTTGTTAATTTCCGTAAGTTGTTTTGTTCATTGCTGTCCTTATTAGTTTATTTGTTTCTAAAACACTTTGTAGTTACCAGTAGAATGCAGCATGGGGCTTAGTGTTTGCTGTGTGCACTAGGCAACCTAACTAAGGCTTGTAACTTTGTAATATGAATGCTCTTACTTGACAAAAGGGATCTTGAAATTTTATTGCATGTAAATAAATGTACACATTTTATTTTACTTATTTTATTGGTTAAATTTTCTTATTTATGTCCGTTAAAATGTTTTTATCTTTATTTGTTCCATGCCAGAGGTCAAAATCAGAGTTTTTGCATTCAAACATATCTCAAATCATGAGGTTAGAGAAGAAGCCAAGGCCCCTTAAGGGAAATCTCCTTTTGGTCAAGAGAATAGGGTTACCGCTCTTAATGGAGACCCAATCATTCAGTTGGACCAGGTTAATCACTTAGCCAAGGCACCATTGCTAGGAAGCAGGGAGCCCTAGGAAGGTGGGCTCCTAGGCTGCAGAGATAGGTAGAATTGTTGGAGAACCCTGCTATTCGGGACTCAGTCCACCATGTCCAGAGAGCTCTCTGAGCTCGGCACAAAATGGAGGACTTCCTTTCCTGGCAGGGCTTCTTCCTCTTCTCTGTCAAACCTTATTTGGAGAGTGTCTCTACGCTCAGATGCCTGATCGTACTTGGAGGATGACACCCCCCCCCCCACACACACACACAGAGCTCCCTGCAAATGCTGTATGATTCAGCACATAAGTCTCAATCTTCCTTCTCACCCATATGATAATTAGGTGCTGGGTCATGACCAATCAGCCCTTCCAACCCATGTTCTAAGAACCCTTATATACCTTACCCCTGAAACAATGTAATGAGTTGTCTCTCTGAAGCTGAATCCCAGGAGTTCTTTCCATCATGCTCATAGCCATCTGAACCCTGCTCTCTGCTTCTGTTCCCTTCACCCTCGTGGGCCAGTGGCCAACGATCCTGGGGGAAAGGGAGACCCACATAGAATAATTATTCTTTTAATAAGATACGGTAGTTTTCCTTTCCAGAATTCTTGTCTCCTAAAGCAGTGACTACAGGCTGCAACGAGATTACCATGAGGCTCCTTGGGTCTGACTCCTGATTCAGAAAGACGCAAGCTTTCCTTCTTTTTTTCTGTTGTGTTTGTTCAGATGCTGTCTGGAACCTACACATACATATCTATCCTACATATATGATGGGAGCCATAAGCCTAAGTCACCCTTGACACACGTGCTGCCATATTTGGGCTTCTCTCCTCTTTTTCTAGATCTAGGCCTTGCTTAAGTCTCCATAGCACCAGAACCTCTTCTCATAAACACTGGAACCTCTTCTCAGAAGTCAGGTGACCGCGCTGCAGTTAGGTAGTTAGGCAAGAATAGATAATCCCTAGAGCAACATTCCATGCTGGCCGAACAACCCATGATTGAAGTCCCCTCCCTGCTTGCGACCCCCTTTGCCCTTGCCTATATATGCCTTAAGAGGAAAGTAAAATTTCGGAGCTTGATCAGACGTCCTGTCTTGCTCTCATTCTTTGTGTCTCTTGTCCCTCTCATTCGTCGGTCCTCCCTTCAGGTCCCCGTTGAAGACCCCGCTGGCCGGGGCACACATACATACACATACGTATACGTATATGTATACATCTTCCTTACTTTTTCTCTAAAGTACCCCACCCCCACCATGCGGCAGACTTCCATGCCAACAGCTCAAAGGGCAAGGGTTGTTTGTTTCCCTTCCTTCTCTCCTCTATTGTCCCCCTCTAATTAGCCACTGAGATTTATAGTTTGCTTCACTAGGGATCTGTTTTAAAAAAAAAAAATCCATAAAATTATCCTCAAGCTTCTGAATCCATCCTTATGTTATTTTATTAATGAGACTAAGAATCCAGAAGGGGGTCCTTATTTTTATGATATCATTTGGCAACCATGAAGGGACCCCAGATTTTCTAGGAACAATGAGTTGGAGGAAACTCCAGCTCCTAACTTCACAAGTACAGATTGCATTTTGTTGCACACACAGCAAATTGGACCCAATCTTGCCTTCAATGATATCACTGTTCATTAAGAAAACAGACACCTAGGCACATGATGCAGTGTGTGACTGAAATGTCCAAGACCTTGAAATACGGCACTCTGGCACTTGAGAAAACAGCAGGACCTAGAAAGTCACTCTCACATCCCCTTCAGCCTTTTCCCCTGAAGCACATGGTAAGACCCTCGTGTAAGAGGGTCCAGATGCAAGGAACATTCCTAGCTCTGGAGACACAGTCTTAGACAGTGTCTTAGTTAGGGTGTCTATTACTATGATGAAACACCATGACCAAAACAACTTGGGGAGGAAAGGTTACACTTCCGTATCATAGTTGATCGCTGAAAGAAGTCAGGACAGGAACTCAAGCAAGGCAGGAATTTGGAGGCAGGAGCTGATGCAGAAGCCATGGAGGAGTGCTGGTTACTGGCTTGTTCCTCATGGCTTTCTCAGCCTGATTTTTTTTATAGAACACAGGACCACCATCCCAGGAATGAAACCCACACACACAATGGGCTGGGCTCTCCCCTCATCAATCACTAAGGAGGTATTTTCTCAATTGAGGTTCCCTCCTTTCAGATGACTCCAGCTTTTGTCAAGTTGGCATAAAACTAGCCAGGACTGATGATAAGAGCTGAATGAACTGAGCTTGCTAGGTCTCCTTCAGTTTGTTACCACAAGGTAATTTTCTTGACCAATTAAACTTCTCCACAACTGTGCACCCTTCAGTAAGCTTACACATAAGAACATATATTTGCCAATTATTTAGGTCTTCATTACCCAAGTCTCCAATGTTATATACAACCTATGATAAATAAATTTGTATGATATTTTTCTTTGTTAGTCATTTTTATGTATTTTAGTCACTGAAATTTCCATACTTAATGTATAATGATCTCATTAATCTATCACTACCTCCATAGTGGCCTCCCACCTCATCCCCCTCCCATCTTTGTGTCTTTTGTGTTTGTTATTAATAATCCAGAGTTCAATTTGCACTGCCCATATGCACATAGATGTATGACCATCCAGTTGAGCATGAGCAACCCACCAGTGGCCACATCTGCAAAGGAAAGCGATGTTCTTTCAGCAGTCATCGGTTGACAATAGCACCTCATCTAGGAGTGGCACTTTGGGGACCCATCCCCATTTATGCTGGAATATTGATTGGTTTGATCTTTGCAGTTCTTGTTCAAGTCACCACAGCTATTGTGAGTTGATGTGTTCAATGACCATGTCATAGCCAGAAGCTCACATTTCATAGCTCTCCCTTCCTATCCATTGGCTCTGTGATAGGGGACCTCAACACGAACCTAAGGTAGGAAAGGAAGATATTTATTTTCCCACATAGGGACTTATGAGGAATTGGTAACATTGGCTCCTTATTAATATGCGGGTCTCTCTGGAGGCCAGTGAGTGCTTTAGATATGCTAAAGATCCAATCACTGTTGGATGAAGGAATGAATCGGCGCGATTGAGGCAACAACAAAATATTACAAGACTTTTAACCAAAATTTGAGAAGTTACAGGTGGCCTCTGTAGGAGGAACATGATTGTGGTGTACATGGATTTGAGTAGTTATGATAGAGCAAAGACATCACTGGAGGAAAGAATTAGAGGTGACTCTAGATTTTTTGTGTCATTTGCTACTGTTATAATGGACCTGGTCATGCTGGGCTTTTTGGAAGCATGTGAAAGACCCTGGGAATTTGGACTAGAAAAGTAGGGAAAGCTGTAAGCAGGACTTAAAAAACTGCCATAGTAGAAGCCAAGAAGACAGTGCTTAGGGTAATGCATAGTGTGGAGTCCTACCTCAAGAGGTTTCAGAAGGGAACAATATTAGCAACGGCGCTAGAGACCATTCTTGGGATATTTGTGCAAAGCAAGCAGCTGCTGTCTGTCCTTGTGCTAGGAACTTGGCTAAGGCTAAATTTTTAAGTAGTGGATGGATTTCTTTGGTGCAGATGATTTTAAGAGAGCCTAATATCGAGTCTGTCACATGGTTATTAGTAACCACTCTTACGCAGGTCTACAAAGAAAGGGAGGAAGTGGAGCAAGAAGAAACACAAAATGTAAGTTTGAAGAGAAAAAGAGGAAAGTTAACGTGGCAGCCAAGGCTTCTGCTGGAAGAGATAAGATTAAGAGAAGCCTTAACTGCATTTGAATGAGAGGAAGAGTGGACTCAGGACCCATCCTTGCTAATCATCCTTGTGAGAGGAGAAGGCCTAAGGACTTTTGTGGTGGTATTGTGTTCCCCAAAATATTGTGTACCTTAATAAACTTATCTGGGGTCAGAGACGGAACAGCCACAATATTAAACATGAGGATAGACAGTGGTAGCACACACCTTTAATCCTAGCATTCCAGAGACAGAAATCCCTCTGGATCTCTGTGAGTTCAAGGCCACATTGGAAATAGCCAGGCATGGTGACACACACCTTTAATCCCAGAAAGTGAGCCTTTAATCCCAGGGAGTAGTGGCAGAAAGCAGAAAGGTATATAAGACGTGAGGACCAGAAACTAGAGGCA
>CABHPP010149554.1:84014-103569 GCA_902168425.1 Peromyscus attwateri
GGTGACACACGCCTTTAATCCCAGAAAGTGAGCCTTTAATCCCAGGGAGTAGTGGTAGAAAGCAGAAAGGTATATAAGACGTGAGGACCAGAAACTAGAGGCATTTGGCCTGGAGAAGCATTTGGCCTGGTTAAGCTTTTGGCCTGGCTAAGCATTCAGGCTTCTAGCAGCAGTTCAGCTGAAGAGCCATTCGGATATAAGGACACAGAAGCTTCCAGTCTGAGGAAACAGGACCAGCTGAGGAACTGGTGAGGTGAGGTGGCTGTGGTTTGTTCTGTCTCTCTGACCTTCCAGTGTTCGCCCCAATACCTGGCTCAGGTTTGATTTTATTAATAAAGAACTGTTAAGATTCATGCTACAGACTTTCCTTAAAAAGTCACTCCTAAAGGACTCCTAAAAAGTAACAGCAAACAGAAGCACCGCAAACCTGTCTAAAGGGGACCAGGATCCACCTCAAACCAGCAGCTGGGCTTGGCAGTGCCCTCTGTGTTGCTCACTTTATGGGTCATGAAGGATACAAGAATGAAGGGGTCATGGAATCTTCTTCCGTGGTTTAAGAGAGACATGCACTAAGGCCAGGCAACATGTGGCAAGGGAAGCCTTGCATGGATGCCCTGAGAGGCCATTTTGTGAAGCTGTGGACGTGAAGTCTGGGTTGTACTGGAGACCGCCCGAGCTGTGGAATACCTGCCACGGAAAACTTCACACAAGGAGCGAAACCAGCTCAAGAGGTTTGCGTATTGCAGACACCAGATCTGGAGGTTCTAAGACGTTGACATTGGACACGGAGCTAGAGAGGTTGGTGTTTGCTCTGCTGGGTTTCAGCCTTGCTTTAGTCCAGTAGTCTCTCACGAGCCCCATTCTGCCCTTTGGGGATGGTAATGTATATTATGTGCAATTGTACACTGAAAGTATTTAATTTGCTTTTTGATTTCACAGAGAGGGTTCAATTAAAAGATTGCCTTGAGACTCAAAAGAGACTCTCTGGATTTGGACTTTTAAACAGTGTTGAGACTGAAAGACCATGGAGACTTTTGTAGTTGGACGAAATAGATTTTGTATTTGTGCTGGTTTGAATTAGACCATTACCCCTAGGCTCAGATGTTTGAATCCTTGCACCTAGTTGTGTAGTTTTAGAAGGTGGCCACGCTGGACCCAGTATGTCCCTGGAAGTGGGATTTAAGGTTTAAAAACTTTTAGACCATTCCCAGTGCACTTGTCCTGCTTCCAGCTTACAATTCAGTTCCTGCCCTAGCCCCCATGTCCGCTGCCTACTGCCCTGCTATCCTGCCTTATAGAGCCTCCACCCTACGGAACAGCCATCCCCCAGCAAACCCATCCTTTCATAAGTTGCTTTGGTCAGGGTAATTTTATCCCAGGAAGAGAAAGGAACCAGTATACTCTATAAAAAGAATTTATTGTAGCTGTTCAGCAAGATCACGCTTTGAGAGCTGAGGGAGATACTAATAATTCACTCCACCCTAACCAGTCCTTCAGCAGGTGACAGTATTCTGCTTCGGAATACCACCTGCCCACATCATAAGGGATTCTTGGAATTAACAATTATACAGTGAAACTTATTATGTCCACAGTTAAATAGAAGTTGGTTGTTGGTTTGCTTGTTTGTTTGTTTGTTTGAATCAGACCTAAACTTATAACTCGAAAACCAATCCCAGAATTGCTTCCAGATTGTAACATTTGTATGTGGGGAAAAGTTCACAACATAAGCATAGCTGGGGAAATTCCTATTATTTATTTTTGATGTTGATTTACATATAATACATACTAAATTGTATATATTAAGTTTTGAAATGAAGTCTCTTTGATCATTTAAACCTCTAACATCAAGGAGCCTATTAACATTTTCACTTTCAGTTCAAAGTAATATGACAATTTAGGCCATGTACAGTTGAATCAGACTTAGAACTGGTGGTGGTGGTGGTGGTGTGTGTGTGTGTGTGTGTGTGTGTGTGTGTGTTTCAGTGCTAATCTGTTAAAATGTATGTTTAACAGCAAACTTTAGGCTGGGCAGTGGTGGCACACACCTTTAATCCCAGCACTCAGGAGGCAGAGGCAGGCAGATCTCTGTGAGTTCAAGGCCAGCCTGGTCTACAGAGCGAGATCCAGGACAGGCACCAAAACTACACAGAGAAACCCTGTCTCGGGGGAAAAAAAAAAAAAAAAAAAACTTTAGGGATGGAGAAGTAGCTCTGTGGTTGCAGCCCTTGCCAAGTGTGAGGACCAAATTCAAATCTCTAGAACCTATGTGAAGACTGGTTGAGTGGCCTCCTGTTATCCCAGCACTGAGAAAGGAGAGACCGGAAATCTCTGAGCAAGGCAGCTAGCCAGACTAGTTACAATGGCCGTCTGTGGAGTCAACTGATGGACCCTGCCTCAGTTAACAAGATGGAGAGTGATAGAGGAAGACTCATGACCTCAACATGCTTGGACATGTATGTGCATATGTAGGTATCTGTATGTGCACATACATGCATGTCCACATATGCAAACATGTACTCACATCTCAGCACCTGAGAGAGAGAAAAAAAAATGTTGTAACTGATCCCTAACGTGGAAGATGAGACCCACCCTGAGTGTTATTCCTTAGAATCTGAAGTGGCTAGTGTGGTAAGGTATATCCACAAAGACTGCATTTTTCCCCATAAAGAGTGCATGTATGAACAGTAAACACTGAGATGACCACCAAGAAATGAGCTTGAGATTGTGTGGTGATTTGGTTTGCTTTTTTTTTTTTTTTTTTTTTTTTTTGAGAGTGCCTCATGTAGCCCAACTGCTCTGGAGACGTAGCTGAGTATGACCTTGAACCTTCTTGAGGTCCTGATTCTCCTGCCTCCATCTGCCAAGTTCTGGGATCACAGGCTTGTGCCACAGGCTGGGTTCCACCTGGACTATATCATCACAAAACCCCTGCCCAAAAAACAAAACAAAAACAAACAAACCAGAAAACAGGATTAGTTACTATTCCTGTCACTTCGTACTAAAGACTTATAGAAATTAAGAGGGTGATAAGAATATACTGAATTAAGAAACTTATTCTTAAAAAAGAAAATTTAAAAGAAGAAAGATTAACTTTGGCTCACAGTTTCAGAGATTCCATTCCATAGACCTTGACTCCTTTGATTCTGGTCCCCCAGGGCAAAGCATCATGGCAGCAGTACCTGGTGGCAGATGGGAAGCAGAGAGACAAAAAGGAGCTGGGGACCAGGGAGAACCTTCAAAGCTATGCCTCCGTGACCTACTTCCCCCAGATAGCCTCCACTTCCTAAAGTTCTTAGAACCTTGGAAAATTGCCCACCAGCTTAGGACCAAAGGGTCAATGTATGTGCTTCTGTGGGACATTTCATATGCAAAGTATTCTCTTCCATACAAGCAAAATCATGAAAGTGACTTTAAAGTCATCGAGTTTAATTGTCGTTAGAGAACGGTTAAACAGCCCTGAAGTGGAGAATCTGCAGCTGCTTGGCTTCTAAGACACCGCAAGTCACCATGGCCCAAATTCCTATGTTTTGCATAGACGTTTCCATCGGGTAGTTTATGTATACCACTGTCATACCGAACTGTATCACAGTGTTTTATACTGAATAGTTACAAAATCATTGCTGATGCATAGTAAAGAAGGAAGCTGAGGATCTCCGATGACATATCTCACTCAGGCCCTGTGACAGCAGATCTCCAAAACCAATGTCCTTCCCTATTAACATGGCACAATGCAAAGCAGAAAAAGTAGCTCCCTTTCGGGAAACTACTCTAGTTAAAGAGAGAGGTCACAGTTCGGATCTTTGTTAGAAACAGAATGTATTAAAGTCCAACTCTGGTTTCTGACTTTTAAACAGTTAAAGAGACTAACTAGTATAGTTGTTGTTTTTTTTTACTCTTTTGGGGCCTGCCACTGAGCTCCCAAATAAACACATGGAGACTTATTCTTACTTATGAATGCCCGGTCTTAGTTTGGCTTGTTTTTAGCCAGATTTTCTTAGCTTAAATTATCCTGTCTACATTTTGCCACTGGGTTTTAACCTTTCTGTATTCTATATATCTCTCCTTCCTTCTTATTCCGTGACTGGTTGTGTGGCTGTGTGGCTGGCCCCTGGTGTCCTTCATTCCTTCTTTTCTCTCCTCCTCCTCCTCCTTCTCTTTTTCTTGTTCTATTTATTCTCTCTGCCTGCCAGCCCCACTCTCCCTCTCCTGCCTTGCTATTGGCCATTCAGCTCTTTATTAGACCAATCAGGTGCTTTAGACAGGCACAATAAGACAGCTTCACAGAGTTAAATAAAAGCAACATAAAACAAATGCAACAAATATTTCATGACATAAACAAATGTAACACATCTTAAATAAATATTCCACAACAAGCTAATATTTATTAAAGCAATTCTACTAGACCATCCTCTCCTTTTGTACGCCACTCTTTAGCCTGTCCCACTATTCCACTGCTTCAGAATATAAGAGTAAGGAAAAGTCTAAAGAAGAGAATTTAACAGGAGTAAAATAGTACAAATAGTACAAATAGACCCTCAAGTTCACCTACTGGAAGGATAATGACTTCCATCTGGTGTTTCTCCCCCAGCCTGACTTGGGATTGGCACTGAAGTGTACCCTGACATGAACATTTATCAAGATATCAAGGCAATAACCAATAAAGTGTCTAAATTATAGTTTCTACTTTTTGGTTCTTCTCCATATTTATGTCCTATTACCACAATAATACTAATAAAGAAAATCTCCTTGGCATCACCCAGTGTCTTTGCAGCTAAGTCTGGGCCATCTGGGGCTGGTTCTGGCTCAGCTTGGCTGCATTCCTTTATTCATTTGCAGCTGGCTGAGATGCTTGGAGCTGGCTGACCAAGGCTACAACAACTCTGTTCTATGTGGTCTCTCATCATCTGGCTAAGTAGCTTTGGATTTTTCTAATCAGGCTGATTAAACCACCGATTGTTTTTGAAGAATATACTACTATAATTCTATTGGTGAGATTATGAGTGAAGTTTTTATATAACTATTAAAATGTGATTAACATTAAAATTGGCAGGTCAAATCAGCCCATGTACCAGTTAAAATTGTCTCTGTAAAGCACAGTGCATTAAGATAACATTCAAAAGTATATATAGGATCCAGAGAATGATGGAAATTTATTAGCATGGTGTGTAACAGTCGAATGACCTAACAAATGAGAGACGGCATACTATGTCTCTAGCACCAAATATATACACAGATTTTTTTTTCACAGATCAAAAAATAATTCTGAGTGACATGTTAATTGTCGGGTCTCAGATAGAAGACTATCGGGTTTCTGTGTATATAAACATATATAATTAGTGCTAGAGAAGCTGCTAACAATATAGCAAAGCCATTAAATGCCTGCATGATTTGAAAAGCTCACAAACTAGTGACCATGCATGAAGTCAAGATCTGGAAATAGGAATGTTCATCAGTGAGCCAGCTTAGCAGGCAGCTTTGCTATGAAGATACGCTGAGACACTGTGTACACTAGTACTTTTGATAGCCTCCCAGAGATAAAAACAAAAGGTAGAATCCAGGTACAGTACAGTTTGGAGTTTGGGGCTCCGTGCTGGTTAGATTTTTTTTTTTTTTTTTTTTTTTTTTTTTTTTTTTTTTGGCCAACCCAAGACAAGCAAGCCAGGATCATCTAGAAAGTAGGAACTTCAACTGAGAAAATGCCTCTATCTGATGGTCTGATAGGCAAGTCTGTGGGATTGATGTGGGAGGGCCCAGTCCACTGTGGGCAGTGCCACACCTGGGTTGCATAATAAATCAGGCTGAGCAAAATATGGCCCAAGTCATTAAACAGTATTCCTTCATGGTCCTTGCTTCAGTTCCTGCTTCGAGGTTCCTGAGTTTGAGTTCTTTCCTGACTTCCCTCAAAGATGGACTGTGATTGGGAGTTATAAAATGGAATAAAATTTTTTCTCCCCAAATTGGTTTTCACCAATGGTTTATCATGACGTAGAAAGCAAATTAAGGGCAGTCCCTAACGTCTACATTCTGAATCAGGTTGAATAAACCTTCTCCAGCATAAAATCTGCCTTCTTGAAATTGTGATAAGTAGTTTTCATTGTAAACAACACAGCCTAGAATACATTGATAAGAGAATCTCATGAAGGGTAGTCTAGATAGGGCAGCCCATGAGCAAACCTGTGGGAGGTTATTTTGATTGCTCTCATTGACGTTGGAAGATCCAACCTGAAAATAGGTAGCACCATTCCCTGATTTGGGGTCCTGGACTGTGAGTAGAGAAATCAAACTGAGTACTAGCACACATACATTTATTTCTCTTTGCTTTTTCCTGGGTGTGATGTGACTACCTACATTAAGGGCCTGATTCTGTGACTTGGCAGAAGTGTGGAGATTAGTTACAGAAGCCACTTATCTTTTCCGGAACAAAAACCCAAAATTCTGAGTGACATGTGAATTGCCAAGTCACAGCAGACAGAAGAATATCTGGTGTATGCATAAATATTTGGTAGCATTTGGTTTTTGAGAGATGGGGGATTTTGTTTCCACAGTCCTGATGCACAGATTCCAGTTGTAACCATGAGGAGAACATGCTAAGCAGCAGGACTGATTTGTAACACATGGCAGCATGGAGATTTCTAATCTGCTACTCTGCCTCCAATATCCCAAATGTCTTCCTGTTTAATTCAGGTTTATTTTCCGAGTTTTCAGTATGTCAGAACAAAACGTTCTTAATCTCTTAGTTGTGTAATTTTAATTACAACTTGTCTACTCTGTTCTTCACACTGTTTTTTATGTGAGCAATTGTGTTACGTGACTAAGCAAAGCATCAGCCACCAGACACTGACACACGGGAGATAAAAGATTGACTGTCCACAAGACTGTCTTGTGGTGAATTTTGTCAGAACAGTATTTTATACTGCAGAGAACTAATTATGACTCTAGATCTAAAATGTTCAGGATGATTTCAAATAGTGAACAATATCAATTAACAAGGATTGTTGTAGTCTGAAGATTTCTCCAGTTCCCTCCCGGCCCCAGGGTCCTGAAGCCACTTATAAAATAATCACTCAGAGGCTTAATATTATTTACAAGCTGTATGGTCTATTGCAGGCCTTTTGCTAGCTATCTTTTTTTTTTTTTTTTTTTTTTTTGGTTTTTCGAGACAGGGTTTCTCTGTGTAGCTTTGCGTCTTTCCTGGAACTCACTTGGTAGCCCAGGCTGGCCTCAAACTCACGGAGATCCGCCTGGCTCTGCCTCCCGGGTGCTGGGATTAAAGGCGTGCACCACCAACGCCCGGCACTAGCTATCTATCTCTTATATCCCAAATTAACCCATTTCTATTAACCTATGTTTTGCCACATGTTCTGTGGCTTACCTGTCTGCTGGCCTGTCTCTTTCCTTGGATTTCTTGTCTGCCTCTAAGCTGCCTTACCATAGGCCGAAGTAGCTTATTTATTAACCAATGGAAACCACATATATTCACAGCATACAGAAAGACATCCCCCAGCAGACCATAAAAGAGGGAAAAAATGTTTTTTAAAAGGCTGGAGATACATCTCAATTGGTAGAATACATGTCTTGCCTGCAAAATGCTCTAGTTTCCAAATCCTGTACCACATACACAGGAGTGGTGCTGTACACCTGCAATCCCAGCACCGGGTGTTGGAGGCAGAAGGCTCTGAAGTTCGTTATCCTGGGCTGCATAACAAGTTCAAAGCCAAACTAGGCTTCACAAGTCCTGGTCTCAAAAATAGGTAGACAGACAGGTAGGTAGGTTGGTAGGTAGATAGATAGGTAGATAATAAATTATAGTTTGATAGAAAGACAGAACAAACAAAATGAGGAAAACAATAAAGAAATAAAAAGAGAAAAAAAATTCTGAAATCAGATTAGATATAATGTGGTCTTCCCTCCAATTCTTCTGTAACAGTTAATTTTGTTTTATTGTATTTACATTTATTAATTTATTTTTTATGCATGTGTGTGTGCATGTGTTCACAAGTGTACAACTACAAACATATTCCATAGCTCATGCATGAAGGTAAGAGGACAGCCAGCATGAATAGGTTCTCTGTTTCCATCATGTGGGTCCAGGGAGAGAATCCAAGTGTGAGAATTTGGTTACTGGCATCTTTACCTCCTGAGCCATGTAGCAGGTTCCATAGCAGTTAATTTTGTGTCAATTTAGCTAGACTGGTTCAGTAAAGTGTTAGTCTAGATGTTTCTGTAAAGGTTGTTTGTGGAAGTGGTTAGCATCCATAGTCAACTGACTTTAAATAAGGCAGATTTTTCTCCACCCTTGTCTGTGAATGGGCAAACTTCTTCCCAGGGAAACCACCCACAGTAGAGTACCAAGACTACCCCAGAGTACAAATGGACATTGATGCTTTCCCCATGTGTATACTCAACCTGTGTTCTACCATTGAATTCTCTTAGGTAACTGAATAACTTCCACCTTAAATATGTTTTGATACTCCCCACCTCTTGTAAGGATCAAAAGCAGCATTTGTTGCTGCTGCAATTATTCAGTTTTCATAATCTTATGAACTTGTGATGATTTGCAGGGCTGCCATCAAATAGTTGTCATAAAAGCAAGACTCAAATCTCCTTTGATCATAGAAACATCAAAAATATTCACTTGCCGATCCCTTCATGAGGCAATTACTTTTCTACTACAGAAAGGCCATCTTACTTGAACTTGTGTTTCCTGTTTCCCAGGCCTTGGAGTAGGAGGAGACACCATCTAAAGCAGTAGTTTATTTTGGCTGGAGCCTCAAATCCCCAGATTCCAGATTGACCGCATTCCATATTGTGGGGCTTGGTAAACCACCTACTACTTTTAATTCCGGGCATTAGTCAATGAAGTTTTGTTGAGCTGTTCATTCCCATACTCATAAAATGTGGGAATAGCTTCAAACTTGAGTTTCAAATTAATGGGTTGTGTTTACTGAATATTAAATTGGGGCGTGTCACTTTTTTTTTTACTAGATTATGGAAGGATCTAAAGATAGTTTCCAAACGCAAGAAACTAAGATACCAAGTGAGTCTTGTTCAGTGTTTTTCCCCCAATAAAACTGAAAAAAAATTATTAAAAGTTTAAAGGATAATAAAGACAACACAATTAAGTACCAAAATGAGTCACACACAGCAAATACTATGGGAAAGAAATGATTGAGCTGGGCATAGTGGCACATACCCATGGTACCAGCCCTGGGAAGGTAGAGGTAGGAAGACGGAGTTGACTTTGTTATCTTCATTACGTCATCTTCATCAACTTAATGAGGTGAAGGCCCGCTGGGGGTAACATGAGAACCTGTCTCAGAATATTAACAGAAAAAGAAAGAGGAGGGGGGTGATGAGTATGAACCCTAGTGGTGTTGGTGATGGTGATGATGTGTTAACTCCATCACTCCAAGGCCCCTTCAGAAAGAATGGTTATGTATTCAAACCCAATCTTGAGTAATTAATCCCAGACCTGTATGTGCTTCACATAATCTCTGGACTATAAACCTTAGGACTTTAGAACCAGGTCGGGGGAAATCCCAAAATTGCCAAATACAAGGGGGGAGGGGTGCGTCTAAGAATGTGACAAGAAGCATCATGTCTTTTTGCCCAAAGCCTGAAGGGGAAGTATATCTGTTTGCAGATCATATGTCCATCTGGAAGCCAACATGCCTCGTAAAATGGATGATTTTTAAAGACTGCTTATACTTATGCTCATAGCGTGTGTAGAACCACAATGTTCCACAGAGAAATAAAACATAAAATTTTATTTATTGATTTGGTTATTTAACAATTTAAAGCATGCTCTCTTTAATGTTCTCTTTATTTTACTGAGACGGGCAGGCTTGGAACTCACTATGTAGATTAGATTGGTCTCAAACTCATAGCGGTCCACCTGCTTCTACCTCTCCAGTTCTGAGATTAAATGCATGAGCAACCACACCCAGCAACCACACATCCTCTCTTAGCTCTGCCCCCCCTCCATCTCTGCCAGTCTCTTTCCCAAAATCATGGCTTTTGAAAACATTTTTTAAGATTTAGCTTGTACTACAGGGGTTTCTAGAATGAACTCTAAGTTATCCTTAATGCAGCCCTTCTGTGACAGCTTTAAGAGGTTAAAAGAATGAGCAATGGTACCAATGGGATGTGATGGCTCAGCAGTTCAAGACACTTGCCACAAAAGCCTGTAGGCCTCAGGTCGGTCGATCCCAGGAACTCATGTAAAGATGAAATGAGAGAATTGACTATATATACAAAGCTGTTCTGTGACCTCCATATGTACACACACACACACACACACACACACACACACACACACACACATCTTGTATGATATTAGCGGGACCAGCCTTAATATTCTACATCCCAGGGGCTCAGGAGAGAGAACTACTAATGGCGAGGACTATTTTCGGGAAATAGAATCTCAGCGCACCAAGCTTCATAGTTCACTTGCTTTAATTCCTCTGGCATAACATCCTATACACACAGCTTCAGTTCTGTTCTCGTGCCTAGCTCCTTTCTTGCCTGATTTCTCTCTGTTTATCTACTGTTCCCTCTAAGTTCTATCTTAATTCTTTCGTCTTAATTCTGCCTCATCTAGGTCTTTTTTATCTTGTTCTTACCCAGCTAGTACTTCCCCATCTGGCTCTTTCTCATTTTCCATCTCATTCCTCTAGTACTCTCTTCTAGCCCTTCAACCTAGTTCTTCCTCATCTCAGTTTGTTCCTCTCAAGTTCTTACCCATCTAGTTCTTCCATTCTCTTTTCTCTTCTCCGTCTCCCAGTGCCCTGGAAGTCCCGGTATATATACACTTGCAAGCAGTATTCCCTTAGCAGTGCAAAGCCAGGCTTCCAGGGTCAAACAGAAGGGTGATAAGAATCACATAGAGGGGCAGTAACCTTTAATTATCATTTGCAACCCAAAAGTGACCAATGGGGAAATAAATTAACTGAAGGCTAAATTAAGGTAATATCTAAAAAGAGGGGTCTTATGAGCTCAACTATAATCTTAAATGTGATTGGTAGAAGATGTTAAGAATCTATAAGTTGCTAGGTCAATGGGAGAAAATAAAACTGTCTTCTTTTTTCCTGTGGCTCCTATCTGTCCAAGCTATCTGCCGTTTTTCTGCAGGGTGGGGGAAAGTGTGTTCAGTCGCTAGGCAACCTGTACAGCTAGATGCCTCTGGTGATAGTTAAAGGAAGATCTGGAACTAGAGGTAAGGTTTGGGAAAGGAGGAAGTAAAGCTTAATTGGCACATCTGCCAGGCCTTCTCAAACAGGTGGCCTGGATGCTTAAGTCTGTTCTTAGAGAGTACAGAGGTATCTCTGATAAGGTACTTTTCTCCATCTGGGAATGGACCTGGCCAGATGCTGCCAATGATGATAATTACAGGGAGGCTTGAACTAGGGTTCTGGCTGAGCAGAGCTGTCAGCACAGAAAGTTATCTAAATATTCCTAGAAATGGTTAGGTAAGGAGTTAAAAGTCTATAAAGTTAGTAAGGCTGTAAGAAAGGAGGGTCTGAGCTAAATTGTGTAAAGCTATTACTTAAGGTCCACCTGACCTAGGCGATGTCTCCTTATGGAATTTACCTTAAATCAGGAGACTTGCATGTGGACTGTTATTACTGCTAGTCCTTGAAAGTGGCTAAGGGAGATATTTGATTCCAGAGAAAGCCTTTCCTGAGGCTGTTCTCCAAATACCTGGAATGTGTATGCCCAGAGAGTGATCAGTCCACACTGTTAGCCCTTCTTAGGGAAAAGTCAATTGGGAAAACTATGAAGGCACACATGATTTTCATAACAGAAGACAGCTGATATATAACAAGCCAAATAACACCAAAAACTCCTTGAGATTGGGCTTCCTCTGGAGGAATTCCCTGATCCCTCCAGGCAGTGACTTTGCCATAACCAGCTGAGCTCTTATGATATATTCCTGTGGCCTGCAGCAGCACACACACACACACACAACATACAAACACACCACAACAACAATAATTAATTAAGGAATAAATGACAAAATCCTGTTAGACTGCTTTAGGCTTATTCTCTAGCAATTAGCATGTTTACATTTACATGTGTACATGTGTCTAACATCATGTTAAATAAAGTTGGACTGATAGGCATGTAAAGGAAAGGACCTCAAAACATTCTGCAAATCCAGCACACTGCTCGTGGAATTAGAAAGTCCTTCCTTAAATAACCAGAAGGTCTTAGGATCCTACAATAGTGTCATCTCTTCATCTCTCCATTTCCCACTGAAATCCACAGTAGAAGGAAGACTTGGACTTAAACATTAAATGCCAAGTGAGCAACGAAGTATAAAGCACAGAGGAATAGAGGCTGGCAGCCCGCATCTTTTATTGGTGGTTGCCAAGGAATGGGTTGCCAGGGATAACTGCACTCTCCTGGAAGAACAAAGAGAAGACACAGGACTGAAGCGTGAAGTACAAATGGCTTGTGGTGTCTTTCTCTCCTCAAACAATTCAGAATGTGGAAAGGCATAGGCATGTCGAATGATACTGATTTGCGTAGAAATTTCCAATTCTTTAGTCTTAAAGATATTTCTTCATAAAATTCACTGAAAGCAAGTCATATAAGAGACTTCTAGTTCTAATCAACCACGTGGTTAGCAGTTGCAACCTTAACCTATACAAGCTGAAAATATCTATCACTCTCCTCAGATCCATTAAAAAAAAAATTGAGATCACAGAGAAAATTGTGATCCCTCAGCACAAAAGCCTGCAGGTCTGAGTTCAACTGAAGAGACAGACAGGTAAACAGAAACCATCACAACTTTCTGCAGCAAACCTCACCCCCACATCAATGGAAATCAGCAGGAAAATGTGATCTCTGCTAGAGTACTGTCAGCCTCCAGTGTAAATGAACACAATGCATTCACACCTACAGGCACCAGCAGACAAAAGAGGGAAGGGTTTTATTACCTGTAGGCAGGTGAGCAGCACTTCTGAAGACAGCATGCTCTATTTCAACAGAGAAAGGGTGAGCAATGAATTGGGTGGAGAAGCTGTATATATTCACAAGGAGGTCACTCTTTGGGGGATTGTACAAGCCTAAGCATCCTCAACTTTAGAAACGTATTTCTGAGCAGTGTTGCAAGATAATCCAGGAGAGAACACACACTCTGAAAGCCTAATAGAGAGTCTGTATTGCTGACCAGTGGCCGCCTGGGGAACTTGCCCAAATCATGCAGCCCTGAGCCTTGCCATTCTCTACCTTTTATGCACACACACACACACACACACACACACACACACACACACACAAACACCTCCTGGCTGACACAATTCAGTTAGCAAGAACAGTTAGTGAGAAGAGAAAGTACAGGAGCCAAAAAGCAAAGTTAGTACACATAGGGACTGTGATGGCTAGTTTCCTACCAGCTTGACACAAGCTAGGGTCACTGGAGAAGAGGAAGCCTCAGCTAAGAAAATGCCTCCATAAGACTGGGCTGTACACAAGCCTGTAGGACATTTTCTCAATTAGTGAGTGATGTGGAGGGACCCAGCCCTTTGTAGGTGGTAACATCCCTGGGTACGTGATGGCTGAGGTGTGTAAGAAAGCAAGCTGAGCAAGCCATGGGGAGTAAGCCAGTAAGGAACACCCCTTCAGGGCCTCTGTACCAACTCCTGCCTCCAGGTTCCTCCCCTCTTGAGTTCCTGTCTTGACTTCCTTCAATGATAAGCAGTGATATGGACTCATAAGCCGAATCAACCCTTTTGTCATCAAGTTGCTTTGGTCATGGTGTTTTATCCCAGCAAAGGTCACCCTAACTGAGACAGGGCCTTTCCTGGATCCTGGAACTATGGACTAGGTCCTTGATGGACTAGGTCTCTGTTCCTGTTTTGGCAGGTGTTGGGCCTGTGTGCTAGGTTCTAATGTCAGAATTGTGCTTCTGACATGGTGTCTGGTGTCAGCTGTGCCGAGGTCTCGGAGCCGGTTACACACGTTCAGTGAGGGTCATAGTTTCGGGGGAAAATGTGGCAGAAAGCAATACCCAAATACACATACACGTTAGAGCCACATTGTAAAGGAAGACACATCAGGAGCCAGGAACTTTCTGCTTGCCTCTCATTCACCAACAACTGGCTAAGAGAGGAAAAAGCAAAGCATGGGCCAACCAGACTTTAGAAGAGAGGAAACAAAGCCTGCTGCAGGCTAATCTTTCTGTCCCTGACTGCCCGCTACCATGCTGGGCCTGCCTGCAGTCTGTGTAATGGGAAACCATCCTTAACCTTCTTATTCATGATAAATGAAAAAGTGCCTTTCAAGAAGAGCTGAAACAGATCTTTCCCAGACTTCATCCTTTCATGGCTACTAACATCCACATGGACAAGTCTAACAGATCAAGACTCTAGAAAGACTAGGTCACTGTGGGGTCTGCACGGTTCTAAGAATTTTATCTCCTGGAGAGCTACCAGGTCCTTTCAGTGAACACTCCAGAAAATTCCCCTTGTTTATCTGCAGAGGAGTCAAAAAAAGAATCATTTTGAAACACATACAGCATCATGTTCTATTTAATACAGTTGACCTCGGAGTACAACTGGTTAACTGCAGCCTAATTCGCTGCGGTTTAACCAAACTCTAACTGGCCTATTAAAGGGAATACCTAACTAAGCCCTTCTATGTTCAACAGAGACAAGAAATACCCAAGGCTTAAACCATGCTGCAATACTCAAGTGAAGAGGAAGAAAACAGAAGAATTTGTGATGACTACAGTTAGAAGCCAAGGCTCAATAGTGACTCATCATAAGATGATAGAATTCTTTAATTTTCCACTTTATCCCTTTCACCTTATGTACCAACATCATATTTACAAAAGTTCATTTTTTTTGCTCTCCATATAATGCACAATTTATAAAAGAAAGAAGATGCACAAGCCAGATTTGATGACAGACACATGTAGTCGTAACACTTGGTAGACTGAGACAAGAGGATTATGATTTCAAGTCAAACTTGGGGCATCAAGGGGAATTCTTACTCTAATAAATTAAGTAGCAGGCATGTGCAAAACAAATCAAGAAACACAATTTGAAAAACTAAATATTAAAGGTAGAGCTAGCAAAAATGTTAAAATTATCAGATAATTTTTTTACTTGTTAGACATAGTAGCTTCTTTTATTTCATATCACCCATATACATATGCAATAAATAAAAAAGTACAATAATAAAGTAATTAGTGTGTGTGTGTGTATGTGTGTGTGTGTGTGTGTGTGTGTGTGTGTGTGTAATTGAAAAGCAGGCACAGGAAAGACTATGAAAGCACATGAGATGTTCAAGTACATGCCTTCAACCAGACCTAGTAATTACAGAGGTCACCTAGAAGAAGGCAGGTGGTAATAACTACTTTCCAGACAAACCTGTTTGCTTCTTAGAGGTCAGCTGGGCTACAAGACGTGTCAGGAAGCTTGGCAGGCAGAGGAGTGGGAAGAAAACCTCACGATGTTTGCTCTTATTTTATCCTCCGGAAATAATTTTCTCAAATATGAATGTGAATTTGTTTCCTTTTGCTGGAAGATTTTAAAATAGCCTCCAGTCTTTTCCATTCCTGTTCTACCTTGAATTGCTATCAGGTCATTATAAGTTTTGAATAGGATGAGTGCCTGGTACCAATAGGCATACAAACATTTATTAAGTAAATGAAGTCATCTCCATCAGGAAGAACACTCCTATGTCTTCTAATTGTCTGTACTGCAGAGACTAAATGTCTTGACATAGTGTCCCAGACATCAAGACTTGACACAGCCTCTTCCTTCCTAGGCTCTTCTCTGCTTTACCTCTTTAATTTCTGGATTTTGAGACGCTCTGTTAATTATTACATGGGCTACTTCCCCTTGCATTCTCCCCTTCTTCCTGTTATATCTTAGAAGATTTTTTTCTTCTTCAAATCTGTTCCTCAGTGAACCCCTCCCACATGGTCTACATGGTTCCATCATAAAATCCTCATGAAATTATCAAGCTTGTCCTGTTCAACATGTGAAATATAACTGTTCACATATTTATGCCTCTTAAGAGAGCTTCTTAATGAGGGCACAGCATTCTGCCTGGTTGTCTGTGTCAAAGCATGGCACATGTTGGAATCAATGAAAGTAATAGAATTAGGCAACCATAGACTCACAGCTCTGCCTCCTGTCCAAATTATAACCTTAGTAAAAATTAATTACATCCTCAGACTTCACTCTTCTCTGTTAAATTTTTAAAAGATCAAAAAAAATTTTTTTAAGTTTCTTTGGTTGACTATGCAACTGGCAGATACAATTTTTATTTCTGAACAAAGTGAAGTGAGACAGAAGCAAATTGATAAAAGTAAATAAATGTATATATGTATACAGCTGTGTGTATCCAAGTAAATGTATATGCAAGCTAATGACATGGGTACAAATTAACCAGTCAAAACCCAAACAGAAAACTCCACAGATGAGAAGCTAGAGCTGCAGATTGTAGTGCCAGCTAAGTATGTCTATGGAGAAGAGGGCAAAGTGTGCTTGTTCTCAGGTTTCTCGCCTGTTCTACATTGACCAGCTACATTTTTCTAATTTTAGTTGATTCTTTCATTTAACAGTGAAACATCATTGGAGAGAAACCTAGGATAACTGAGCTTTCACATCAAACACTAAGAACCAAGAATAACACCACAAAACAGAGGATTCTAATTCTGTCCACAAAGGTAATGTATTTTTCAGCTTGAATTCAGTATCTACTGTTTCTTTGTCATATGATAATCTGAAATGCTTTCTGAATGATAGATCTTTTAAATATAAATGAGGTCGATTATAAAACTTAGACTTATAAAAAAAATCATTTAAAGGGTTGATTTTTTTCTTTACTCTTAAGCATACCATAGGAGGAAAGAAAGACTCAAACAGAAGTTCCCAATTAAAAAAAAAAAAAAAAAAAAAAAAAAACACCTCCACAGTGTGGAATTTGGTTGTTCTCAAAGGATAAAATTTCTGCCAACTGCATGACAAGCTGTTGTCAAGGCATAATGGGAGGCTTCTGTGGGAGTGTGCCGTGGGTTAATGCACAGAACTTCTGTCTCACTTCGGGCTTAGCTGCTCTCTGACGCAGGGAGAATCAACATTTCAAAGCCCCGACTCGGCTTGCTCAATAATTCAAAGGCTGGTTCATATGTGTCCAACACAAGCATGTGATGTTAGCACCACAATAAAAATAGTTTGTTTACTTTTATGTGAGTGCCATGTGTAGCGTTATGTGTGCGGGTAGGCACGCGTGTGCCTCGACATGCAAGTGGACACAGGGGACAATTTCCAGCTGTCAGTGCTCACCTTCTACTGAGTTGGGGAAAGGTGTCGCCTGTCTCTCCCACTGCACTGCGTGATTCATACCAGCTGGGGCTTAGGAGCTTCTGGGTGATTGTTCTGTGTCTGCCGCCATTCTTACCAACGGAGTGTTCCAATTGCAGATGCATGCCGCGTCCCCCAACTTTCTAGGGCTTCCAAACTGAGATAAAAAGGTTTGGATACCAAGTGATTTTGCCTACTGAGGAATCTTTCCAGTCACTGAAACTAGTATTTTACAAAAACAGTGGAATTATCTTCAGTGTCCTTTTACATTATTTCTGTGAATCTCTAACATGAAAATGATTCAATGTCAAAATTACTAATCAAAGATAAAAGTGTACATACACATTATGTAAGACATGAACTTACAAATATGAATAAATTGTAGAAAATTAGGAACCAAGGCATACAGAGTGCCATGACTAATGATTATAGTTCCTTTTCTCAAATTTTTGCTATTGAACCCGGTCAGCAACTGTCAAAGATGGCTTATTGCTCTTATTTCAAGATTGGAAACTGAAAATTAGAGGGAGTCTGATTCATCAAGGATCGAATAATTAGTTAGCTGTGGAGATGTAGGGTTTTTTTTTTAGTTCTACTTATCCTTCTATGTCTTTTTTTTCTTCCTGTTTTTGTAGTGTTTAAGTGCCCCCCTCCAAAGAGTCATCATGTAAACCCTTAAACTGAACAGACCGTTTTTTGTACATGGGAGATGTCATATAAGTAGCTTCCTCTTATAAGACACTCCTCTAAATCTATCTTAGCATCAACATGGTTGGGAGAGAAACCATCACCATTGTTTAAGGGAATTTCTAGAAACAAGCCAAAACAAATCCTCGAAAATAGAATCCCATGAACTTTGCATTCCCTGTCCTTTGGGAGAAGAAAGACTAAAGAAGCCTCCTCCTACACCCACATGGTCCCCACAGGCCAAGCCATCTTTGGGAAGCCATATTCTACATTCCTGGGATGTCTGAGTTCCTTGTGACAGGCTGTCTTTATTCCCATCTAGCACCATCATTAAGAAAAATGGTGCTTAAATTCATCTGGCTAGTGTTTACAAATTTGCTCTTTTATTATGGATCATCTATCCATTCTTGATTTTATAGAATAGCCATCCAAGTAACTTTATAACAACCGCCTGTCACTGACTTCTAACACACTTAGGACACTTTAAAATTTTTATTGTAGAGAATGATGAATTAACAATCGTTAACTTTATCTAGCCATATGGGATAATTGAAGATTTAAGAGTGACATATTTAACCTTCAATCCTACGGGAAAAGTATGCGTTGGGTATGCAAGATTAGCACTACTAAGGAGAAACACCCATGCAAGTTAGTTTGGCTCAGAGTGCTTTGTTGGTCTTGGTATTTGGGAAGTCATGAGAGTCATGTACTCGACTTATCAGGGATAATAAGTGAAAATCACAAGCTAGCTATCACCTTGAGCATAGCATTCCTAGTTTGTATAAAAAGGTACCTGGGAGTGGATTTAAGTCATGCATAATTTTAAAAGGAAAGGTATTAAGTTCTAACAGTATGTTCTAATCCAATGATTCATTAGCGTCTAAGAGTTGAAAGATATCTATAAGGTCTAAAACTTCCCAGAAAGGAGATGTAACATAATAAGGAAAAAAAAGTTTGGTTCCCAACACTCATGGTGTACTTTCGGGGGAAAGCTGTAGTCCTTGTTATATCTGCCATTCTTTTTTTTTTTTTTTTTTTAAGATTTATTTATTTATTTGTATACGGTGTTCTGCCTGCACATATGCCTATAGGCCAGAAGAGGGCACCAGATCTCATTATAGATGGTTGTGAGCTACCATGTGGTTGCTGGGAAGTGAACTCAAGACCCCTGGAAAAACAGCCAGTGCTCTTAACCTCTGAGCCATCTCTCCAGCCACATACCTGCCATTCTTATATAATTTCAATTTCAATTTCAATTATATAGTCATAATTAATTATAAAGGGGGGATTTAGCTCAGTGGTAGAGCGCTTGCCTAGCAAGCGCAAGGCCCTGGGTTCAGTCCTCAGCTCTGGAAAAAAAAAAAGACAAAAATAAAATAGTCAAGAAGGTAAGGTGCCATATATAGTAATGTCATGACTTAAGTATTGCATATTAGTTATCCTTTTTAAAGATTTATTTTAGTTTTAGACATATGTATATAACAGAGAGAGAGGGGAGGAAGAGGGGAGAGAGGAGAGAGAGAGAGAGAGAGAGAGAGAGAGAGAGA
>CABHPP010149555.1:0-46014 GCA_902168425.1 Peromyscus attwateri
AGCTAACAATGTCATTACTATTCTCCTTCATGTATCTGTCTGACATCTTACTGATCAACACTTTTCCTTTCATCTAGGAGATGCAATACTGAAAATTAGACACTGTATAAGAACAGTACTTAAAACCGCATCTGTTCAAGAATGCTATAAGCCCTCTGATTGTAGAGCAAGCCTTTCATATGCTATTACATTTAAAGCCAGAGAGCACATTCAAGTCCTGTGAGTTTAAAGGAATCCTACACAACTGACCACCCTTTCTGCAAAAGCATGTGATCCAATTTGAGCCCAGGTTGTAGTGTCAACATTTCTAGGTCAAAGCTGATTTGGAGTTGATGAAAACAAGCCAAAGCTTGCTTATCAATCTGAGATAAATGTTCCAGTTGGGCACACACGTTTGAAATAAGAATTTGATAGAGAACCCACTTCCCTGAACAAATTCACCCAAGCATTTTTAAATTGTAGTTATCTGGGGCAGTTCTCTGTAATGAGCTTTGCAAGACAAAGACATGGCATGGGGGTTGCCATGTTGAGGGGAGCAGGAACCAGTGAACCTAAAACTGCAACAACATCCATTGAGACTAGGTAATTGTATTTGTCCATTCAAAAGGGACTTCCACAGCTCTGGGCACACACCCCTTTGGCACCCCCAAAGGACTAAACTCATAGAATTGGAATGACCTCTTTTTACTGGTGACTCTGGGGTTATGATTCCTCTTTGCAGTGGTCGGAAAGGATGGCCCACTGGGCATCTCACTCCTACTTTCTTTATACATCATGGTCATGCTGACATCTTCCTCTGGAGGTAAGGCATGTTACCATGGGTAACACGCGGGATTTTAAGGAAAATGACCCTAACTTAAGATGCTGACATGGCCAAAAGAAAGTGATAGAAAAAAAATGGACACAACCAACAGCATGCTGGTAAAATGATTGTAACTATCTCTCCTGAGATAGAGTAGGAGGAAAGTGCAACATGTTATGTGGCATGGTTGGTGTCGCGAAACCAAACTGGGTACTAACTCACAGAGTAAGGTGAGCAATTGCCTCTGCCAACCACTTGTGTGCGTCCCCTGAATAAAGCACCTGCAGTTCAGGAAATTGTTTATCTCCACTCTAGAACTGCATTTATCTCTTAACAACAAAGAATTGCTAGTTCTTCCAACTCTTATAAAAATATGTATATAACAAAAATGCTTAAAAATTTCAACTGGACAAGAAAAAATAAACATAGGTTAAATAGTTCCCACTGGCCAAAAATAAAACTTGTTTATAATTTTTAAACGTTCACATAGTTTAGAAGCCATTGACTAAAATTAAAACTGAGTATATAGTAAATCAATTAATAAAGAAGAAAGGAAATACTCATTAAAAGAGAATAAAACTGAAAATGTCCACAGGATTATGTAACTGGAAAATCATCAGCTAGCAAATAGTCCTAGGAATAGACTCCCACAAAAATGCAAACTAATAGGAAGAAAGATATTTTTATGTAGTTCTTGCCATTCACATATTAATTTCAGAGAAAATTAACTACTTTTCTCAAGTCAAGAAACAAAAGAAACCACCTTAAAGGAATAACAAATATTGGCATTTCTAGTAATATGCCAAAAAATAACCCAGAACAAACAAAAAGGAATTGCCTTCAGATGTGAGGAACCAAAATGAATGACACCTTGTCAAAATCATGAGTTGAAACTAATCAGGAGAAAACTATCAATGATTTTAATATACATATTGAGAAGATGAGTAAGATGAAGGGGCAGGGATGACCAAAAAACAATTCTCAATTAAGTCTAAAAGATGAAAGATAACAATACAAAGAATCCAGAGGTAGTAACACATACTTATAAGTGACACTGTTAGGAATAGTCAATATTTGAAATATTGACATGCAATCCTGCTATCAAGGTATTATTTTAAAATCATTGTTAAATTTGTTTTCTGTAGGGCTGGAGAGATAGCTCAGCAGGTAAGAGCACTTGTTCTTTCAGAGGACCTGAGTTTAGTTCCTAGTACCCACATCATGGTGGTTCATGACTGTCCATAACTCTAGTTCCAGAGTACCCAATACCATCTTCTGACATCCAAGGGCTCCAGGCACACTTATGTTGCACAGACATATATGTGAGCAAAACACTCACAAAGCAATCAATCTAAAGTTTATTATGTTTAATGTTTAAAATAGAAGAATGTCAATGTCTTTAGAAAGTACACACCCACATATTTAAGATTTAAAGGTCCAAAAAAGTTCCCCTCCTCTGTGTGTGTGTATATGTGTGCCTGTGTGTGTGTGTGTGTGTGTGTGTGTGTGTGTGTGTGTGCAATATCTGTGTATAGACAGCCTAGGATCTGGATTCCATTATCACTTATAAATGCGTGAGCAATATATGAGAAAATGCAGAGAGATACAAAAGTAGTAAAGAGGTAAACTAATTTATTATATATAATATTCAGTGAATCTAAATAAAAACTGAACTGTAATATTCATCCTGGTTTCCAACTCTCCTGCTAGACTGATGATAAGCAAAATAAATGTGTTTTTAAGACAAATGCAATTAAGCCTGTTAATTTTTCTACTTCTTAGGCCATGCGTATCCGTGGCAAGTTAGCCAATTTGACAGACTTTAGAAGCTGAGGACACATTGATCTGATCATTGGAGAAGTCACAATGTGTTGTGGGCAAAATTGAACACGATTATATAAACAATATTAGAACGTTGTGAAATGGGAAGACAAAGACTCAGTTGTCAGTAGAAGGCATGAGAAGGAGGCCTTTGCAGTAGAGCAACTCTTGGTCTGATGTCTGAATGGTGAGCAGAAGGTCAGGTGGGTGAGTGGAAAGCTATTCGGCCAAAACCACAAGAGTATGGAGAACAGCTTGTGGCAGGATGGTGAGGAGAAGGGCAGGGGAGTCACCAATGTCACTGTCAGAGGCTTGGCAATTGGATGAACTTTTATTTGAATTTTATTCCTCCCACTTATTAGCTACATGTTAATGCTGAATTGTGTGATCACCCCAGGCCTCAAGGCCCTTCATTATGAATAAAGAACTGTCTTCATTTACGACATTTTAAGAATGAGATGCAATAATATATAAGGCTCATGACACAAAGTAACCTTTTGCTGGTACTCCTGCTGCTCTTATTGTCTTAAAATTCCAAGTAGAAAACAAAGATTGAAATAGGAATGAAAGTAGAAATCAAAATAGAAAAGTCTTCCTCAGTTATAAGGGCATTGTAGATTGTTTTTAAAAGAGTGCTAACTGGCCATTCACCAAGGACTACCAATAGTAGCATATATGTCCATTTATACATTTGTGATACAACAATATTAAATATTTTTATTAGCTACTATATATAGTCCCTGCCTAGGGAACTATGATGATTATATGGAGGCAGGGTGTATGTTTGTTTGATGTGCTGACTTTGTTGTTTTAATACACTGGCTGATATATTACTGGCAGAATAGCACGTTTTCCCCTTATTTTCACAATGTAAATGAGAACGACTGTGACTTTGCCTTGACCAGAGCTTCCACATAAATACAGCCATGTAGGGGGAAAAAAAAGGAGACAAGGACACAAAAATCTAGGTTTGTGTGAGCTCTGATTGGCAAGCTGCAAATGTCTCTCTTACTCCTCTTTTTGTGAATAATTTGGTGACCTTGACTCCAAAGCAACCCAACAAATCTTTACTCCAGACTGCAGAGCAACTACAATGAATGTTGCGGGGAATATATCTTTGTGACTGAGACCTTGGGCTTCAAAGTCAGGTTAGATTTAGACTCTGGCTATGCTGCTTTCCAACACATTGACCTTGGTCCATTTATTTCATTCTATGCCCAAATCTCTGATGTTGGAGAAAAGGGAGAAACAAGACACATGAAACTATCTCTCATTGACTTTTTGAAAACTAAATTAAAATAGGCAAATAAAGTTCTTTTATATGAGTACACACACACACACACACACACACACACACACACACACACATATATATATGCAGGTAATGATAATAATGCAGACTGTTAATGTTGAAATGTATTTTCAAGGTAATAATTCACTCATTTTGCAAACTTCCATTTTTTACAGGCAATAATTTTAGATACCAGCGATAGTTAGATATCACATAAATAAGTATCATATAAAAAATAACACCTAGGCCTGCCACAGGCAAATAAAATTCAATTATTAAAAATACAAAAACATAAGCCAAATTGGTGATAAGAAATGTAAATAATGATATAATATGTGAAGGAAACACACAGGAAAACTGTGGAAACAAGTCAGGAGTTACTGCCATTTATCTCAAAAAAAGTCAACAACACAAAACTGGAAAGTTGTTTTTTTTTTTAAAGAAAAATATACAGACATTGTAATTAAAAAGTAACAAAGTGAAAGCAGCTGATAGAACAAAGACTTGAAGGTTGATGGTTGAAAAGGAGAGTTGTTTGACTCCTAGTGCAAATACTATTTAATAAAGAGGAAGACAATATCTTTTACTTTAAACTGTTGGAGAAAAATCATAGCAGATGTGTCAACTTATCTCTAGAAAAGTCTGGTTTTATTCAACATGGAAATCCATATTCCACTTCAAATGGAACTGCCCCTGAGAAAAAGACAACCATACAATATTAGTCTCTTACAACAGCATATTGGAGATAACTTGGCTTCCTAAATGAATATTACCATTTACTGCAATAAAACCATGTATGTTTAAAAAGGATATCCACCCCCTAAGCACCACTCTCAATATACTTTGGCATCCTACCCAATTCTCCACCACCACGAGGGATTCTGATGAGTTCCCGGGTTTGTAAACCATTTAACTACCATTATTTTTTCCCACAATTTCCTTTGGAAATAAATCTTAAAATTGGTAAATGTCAATCGAGTTAATTCACATCTTGGAGCACACAACTTCTACTTTGGGACTGTGTGAGATGTCTGTAAAGTAGGACTAACTTTTCCTCAAGCATTAGTGATGCAAGTCGACGCAACTAGAATTAAAGTCATCCTCATGGAGAGGGGCAGAACCTTCTCAATGAGGATGACAAAATAGCAGGCTGTGGGATACTTCTTGGAATCGGGAAGTCTCATTTACCCTATGCAGGACTTCTTGTATGATTTGTAACACCGTACACTGGGCATTGATTACTTATCCCAAACAGTTAAATTTTCCCTCTTTGGACAGTTGTCTTATACTCAGATGCTTTCCTTCGCATACTTTTCAATCCAAACATTTTGGAAATATTGAGCCTATGACCTCAATTCCATGGTGTCAGGATAAAGAAACATAAATTGCAAAAGGTAACTAATAATAGCTTTCAAGCATATTAACAAATGTTTAATTATTATTGCAAAAAATCTGTTAATTAAAAAAATAAGGCAAAGGGGCTGGAGAGATGGCTCAGTATTGGCTGCTCTTGGAGAGGACCTGGGTTTGATTCTCAGCACCCACATGGCCGCTCACAACCATCTGCAACTCCAGTTCCACAGGATCCAATGTCATCTTCTGTTTTCTGCAGGCCCAGGCATACATGTGGTGTACAGACATACACGTAGACAAACACATAGCATAGAACAGGATGCTTTTGAAAACTGGCTTGTTGAGCATATATTATAAATAATACTGTCACTGGGGGAATTTGGAAAAGGAAGGAAGGAGAAACGTCAGAAAGTTTCACATTTGTAATGTGGGGAGAGGAACACGCATGTTGTAAAAAAGATGATGGCAATGACAAAACCTGTCTTCTTCCTAACTTAAACATACAATATCTGTGAGCAGGTGAGATTTCGTTTTAAGTGCATCCATGCAGTATCAAGACTTAATGGGCTATTTCCAACTACTGGGATAGGAGACGCTTTGTTTCAATCCATTACAAAGATTATCTTTATTATATAATAAGTTGTCATTGTATAACTAAATTATACCTGCATTTCCCCCATTTTCATATAATAAAACTTAATAAATAATCTGAAATACAAAATGTTTTTTGAGAAGACCACAAAGTCACCAATGTGACTTTGAACCATTGTTAACAGTATTGGAATCTCCTAAGCCATTAATAAGCATATGCAATCAGCCTTTGCTCCTTGTGGTCCTTTCTATTTACACATTCCTCAATAATGGGGCCAATTAGCACTCCTTCCAACAAGCATATGAGGTCTATGATTCTAAGCTTAAGAAAATATACCCAGTAATCCACGCTCTTACTACAGTTCCTTCATCACTTGCTCATGGAAAGCAGAAGTCAGTATTCATCTCTTCCAAGTTCAAGACCCTTCCTTAAATGCATAAGTGAAGTCACAATAAAACAATTCTTTCAGGTTTAAGTTCTGTACCCCCACTACATAAAACCTATTGTCCCTAACCCGAATCCATTCAGAAAGAATGAAGAACCACAGTATAATCAACTAACAATTGTAATATGGCCACAATCAAGTAGTGAACTTATCAATAAAACTAATAAACTTGCAGTAGAAAATATTAAATCCAGCTTTTGTGTACTTTCAACATGAAATCCTTCTATGTTGGCAATTAGAAAATCATCTTTTAATGCAGCACTATGCAGGAGTCAAGGTGATGAGATTAGTGCTAATGTTTTTCAAATTCCTTAAAAAATTTAAAACCTATGGAAACATTGTCACTATACTGTTACTGAAACGAATGCTTAACTACGCTTCCTAAAACTGAAGAGACATTTTCATGACACTGAAGGAAGTGGAAGGCATATTTGCTTTTAGTTTCATACTTACTATTAGTTTCATTAGAAATGGTGAATCTTAATAGCCTTGGGCATATAATTTAAAAGTAACAAGAAATCTACCTGTACTTCTGTGACACTGAATGCCCATGTTTATATGTTGATTTTAACCCAGTAAAATAAGAGTACCATGTGCCAGCATTATATAGAATTTGCACACACACAAAAATGTCATCTGAAAATATTAGTGAAAACATATTTTTATAACCAAATCTAAGTTGACTGCATAATTTAGTGCTTATTTTCAGAACAAGTAGCCTGGAAATTTTTCATGCACAATTGATGATAATTTGAGTGTGCAATTCATGGCTGGAGCTCATTAACATATTCATTGCGTCTAAGCCCTGTGTGCAAATTTAAATTGTAGTCTTCCACAAAAAGCTCATAACAAATCCAGTGCGTCAAAGGACCCATTCTTTACACCAATGGCAGGGCTCAAAGATTTCCATGAGACAGGAAATTGTTCTGAATATGATTCCCAACTCTGGGTATAGGTTCATCTGCAAATACACTTTGCAAACAAATTTTTAATAAAAACTATACCGTATGTAACAGAAGTTTATATGGTTGTAATAAGGGGAAAGTCTCTCTCTTCTCTCTCTCTCTCTCTTTCAATCTCTCTCTCTCTCTCTCTCTCTCTCTCTCTCTCTCTCTCTCTGTGTGTGTGTGTGTGTGTGTGTGTGTGTGTGTGTGTGTGTGTGTGTGGCTGTGGCTGTAGCTGTGGCTGTATTATGGAATTCTTAGTTACATCTCCTGAAATATTTGTTTTTTGATTTTGATCTTCCTTTCAGATGGAATTTTGTAGCTTCGAAAAGGCATGCTTTTGTGTACCATAAAATAGTGAGATAATTCTCACCACAAAACAGAGACACATATGTGAGGCAATGCATATGTTGAATAGCTGGGGCAATTCATTCTCTAATACACACATGTATCTAAAGAATACCACACATCATAGGCAGCAATAACTTTGTGTCTGAATGAATTAGAAAGTAAGAAACCTGGGGAATAAGAATATGATTTAAATATAACGTGTATTTCTAAAATAGCAAAAAAAAAAAAAAGTATTTCTGTATGAGAACTTTCAAACAAGAGTTCTGATGCAGAGGAAGGAAAACTCTCAAAATTGTGTTAAATTATATTCTATTAGCCCTCTACTTTTGGGTTGATTATAGTATCATAGAATCATCCACTTGTGTTGTTATAGTTCCAGAATATATTATTAAAAATTAGGAAAAATATATTGCAAAATTAAACAAGAACATTTAGACAGGGTTTCCAGAGTACAAATAAAATCTAATGCATTCATTACTTTATAGCAAAGTCATATTCTTCTGGGTACACTTTAGGTATTTTTCCACTAAAATGTAAACACCGAGCATTTTTCATAATTTTTAACATTTTCCGTATTGAAAGTTGATGATACATGGTATTATCCATGACAGGGACCATATCTTAATTAATTCCCTACAGACAAATAACTGATAAATCAGTGAAACTTCTGGAGCAAAGCATTATCTGCACACCAGGATTATGTATTTCATAGTAGAGTTTTGCCAAATTAGGCCTTCCAACACTGGTGCGTTACATAAGAGGATTTGACAAGGTTAGAATTTGTGTTACTAATGGAAATTATTTTTTCAAGAATTAACCTTTAGGCTACAAAGGATGACAGATATTCAAATATTCTCAAATGAGTATTTAAATTGAAATTTTCTATTCATTCCTGCCCCCAACAGAACTTCCATTCTGGATTCCAGCATGTCACACATACAATTGAATTCTTAACAGCTGCCATTCAAAAGAACTGCAGAGGACCATTTGAAAGTAATATTTTGCTCTGTGTGACATCTCATTTTTCCCCCTCAGAAATCATAATTTTTTTTTACACACTTCGTAGTCTTCCTAACAGGAAACCAGCTCTGCCTGTCATTTTGATTGGGGAGGAACCTTGTTTTCCAGGTCACTGGCTTGAATCCTGGAGACAAGATATTCATGGGGGACCTGTATGAGGGATTTACATCTCCTAGCAGAGTTTTCCTCTCCATTTGCCAGCATGCCAGGTCAGTGAGCCGCTCTGTCAAAGGGAAGATAATGGCTGCTGTAGTGCCCCCCGCTTATTACACATTCAGTGCTTCTGACCTTCCTGGGAGACCCCCAATGCATTCTGATCTGGGGCGTCCCTTTCTCCTCCAGTACTTCTCACACTCAGATCCTCCATGCATTTGGAGGAAGACAGATTTTTCTCCCTCCTACAACTTCTTGACTGTGCAAAGAAAGAGATAAAATGGAGTAGTTTTTCAAAAAGAAAAAAAAATTCCTAAGATAAGAAAAACTCAAGATCAATGCTTCCAATGCAGTAAAAATAAAATCAACAGTACAACAGAAAAAAAATCATAATTTGACAATATTTAAAACTGGAACCAGTCAACCTTCTAAAAAAATATCCTACCTTGTATTTTATTTTTAGAACACAATAGCAACATTTTTGAGAAATTAAGCAAAGTTTTTTTTTGGGGGGGGGGGGGCGTTAACAGCAGTGTTTTCATAAGGATTTAATCAAATTAAAAATGAATCATCTTCCTGTTCTTAAAACTTAATTTGATCCCTCTTTGTGGTGAGATGCACATTCCAGGACACTGAAAGAAAAACTAACAGACTTAAACTGTGCATTTACAGTCCAGTCCATGCGCTTAAATATTACATGAACTAATTGTGTTCTCTCATTGATTTTTTTTACAAAACTTCTTTTAGAAATGAGACAAGGGAGCCCTCTCTCAATCATCATTTAAACAGTGAGCTGATGGAGAGAAATGTGCATAGGATTTACACCTGTGAAGAGGGCAGCAACAGAAGGAGAAAAGATGAGGTTCAGTCATGATTTTCTTACCTTGAGTGATCAATCCGCTGTCGAGAGCAGAAGGCAAGCACAATCGCTAGACAACAGACTCTCTCAAGAGTTTGCAATATTCCATACTCCTTTTTCTTACTCTATTTCTTTATTCCATCTGAAGTTGAAAAAACGAGTCTGCCTTCTCCGACAAGAATGTTTTAAAGCATCTTACAGATTCAAAATTTCATTTTTTTCCTCCAAAATCGACAACAGTTATAAATTGAATCTAATCATTAGAAATAGGAAAATCTTACTCCTTCTGTCCATCAAATTTTTACTTTATCTAGTTGTAAAACAAATGCCCATGGTTTGTAAAGGGAGAGAATCTCAATGAGAACAAATCATGTAACACAGTATCACCCCAGAATTCATATTCCTTTGGGGGAAAAATGTTCTTATTGATCCCAAAGTATCTTACAGTACCTATGTGACATTTGATTCTCAGTGCCTGAGGATCTAAAACTTATTTATACTCAAAATATTAACATTTGAGGACACTGTCCCTGCTAACTAAATGTATATTTGAATGCTTAAAAATAAAATGTGTGCTTTAGGAAACGTTAAATATTTTCTCTTTATTTTTGAGAATTTCGCACATGCATATGATACATTAAAAATAATCTAACGCCAGCCATTTTGGTGGTTTGTTTTAAATCTCTAAGTTTTGCAGTCTCATCTTGCTTCCATCAGTCTTGAAGGACAGCGAGAAAACACAGTATTTGCTTTTGTACTGAGAAGGTGGCACTTCATGGTGTGAGTGCCTTACCCTCAAGGCAGATGTTCTTATAAAGGAGACAGACAGCGGAGCTCTTTGCCTTGATATCCACAGAGAGGAAAGGTCCTATCAGGACTGAGTAAGATAGTATCTTCCAGGATAAACAGAGCCTCACACTAAAAACAGCTCTGGCAGCACCTAAGGCTTGCACATTCTAGTCTCTCAATCTCTGAGAATACAGATTAAAACTTTTGATTAAGCCCCTACTATATCATATTTTTATTAAAGTATCCTAAACTATTAGAATATATGTCACACATTCAACTCATACAGCGCCAATTTCCAGATCAAATCAGAGTTGAAATCATTTAGGCCAATGATGAAAAATAATGAAATAAAAGTTAAACAAACACGCACAAAGGTACACACATACACACACACACACCCCATTTCATCTCATTGAAAATAATTTCTAATTATAACTTTTTATCATTGTGTAACAGTGTTGTGGAATATTACTTTAAGATGTGTTACACTCATTTTTGCTGAGGAATATTTGTTTAGTGATGCAGTCTTTCATGCTGCATTTGTTCAACTCTGTGAAGTCGTATTACTCTGCCTCTCTAAAACATTTGATTGGTCTAATGAAGAGCTAAATGACCAATAGTAAGGCTTGAGAAATGATAGGCAGGGCTGGCAGGCAGAGAGAATAAATGGGAGGAGAAATCTGGGAAGAGATATCAAGGAGTGAGAGAAGGAGGAGAGAGGACACCAGGGGACAGGCACCCAGACACACAGCAAGCCACAGAGTAAGAAATAAAGAAAGGTATAGAATAGAGAAAGAAAAAAGCTAGGAGGCAAAAGATAGACAGGATAATTTAAGTGAAGAAAAGCTGGCTAGAAACTAGCCAAGCTAAGGCCAGGCATTTATAAAAAGAATAAGCCTCTGTATATTTATTTGGGAGCTGGTTGGTGGGCCCCTCAGAGAGCCAAAAAGTAAAAAACAAACAAACAAACAAAAACCCATCAACATATCAACTTTAAGCATGACTAAAATTGAGAAAAATTACACTGCCACAGTCAAGTTTTTCAATCTCTAACAAAGTAGAATCCATGTATTTATGAATGAGGTTTTATTTTATTTTACTTTATTGAAAAAAAGATCTTTTTCATGCAAAAATCTTAATTACAGTTTCCCCTCCCTCTGCTCCTCTCAGTTCCTCCTCAGCTCACCTCCCAATCAGATCTGCCCCTTTTCTGTCTCTCTTTAGATAGCAAACAGACTTCTGATGGATAATAATAAAATAATATAATTAATATAATGTGATAAAACACATACAAACAAATTGGAATAGGACAAAAGAAGCAAACAGAATCAAAAGAGCCGAAGAAACAGATGAGACCCAGCCATTTGTATACTCAGGAATTCTATAAAATCACAAAACTGGAAGCCATAATAAATATGTAAAAAATAAAATAACTGTATGCTAAAAAATAGAAATAAAAATGAAAAAAAATTAAAAGATGTTTTTGCAAAAGAAGGAAAATAAAAAGAAAGGAAGAAAAGAAAAGAAAAAGCCCTGACTTACATTATCAGACAAGGAACCTCCAAAATGCTGTTAACTTCATTTTCTGTTGGCTATCTACTGCTAGGCATGTGGCCTATCCTTAAAAGTAGTTTGCTTTCTTAGTGAGACTCCCTTGGAGAAAACTAAACTTTCATTTGCAAGTAGTTATTAATTGGAGACAGCTTTTGAGTTAGTGATGGGGGCATGAGTCCACTTCCCCTTCAAGCTCTAGGACCCCATCAGTTGCAGACCCATGAAGACCCTGTGCATCCTGTCTAGGTCTCCATAAGTCCATATTGCAATGGCTCTGTTGTGTTTAGAAGGCCTTGTTTTCTTAGTGTCCTCCATCACCTCTGGCTCTTACACTCCTTCTCTTTCATCTTCCATCTGGTTCCCTGAGTGGGAGATATTTGGTGGAGAAGTCTCACTTAGGGCTGAGTGTTCCAAGGTGTCTCATTCTCTGCATATTGACTACCTATGGGTCTCTGTATTTGCTCCCATCTACTGAAGGAGGAAGCTTCTCTGATGGTGGCTGGTTTCCTTTTGGGCATTTGTTCCTCAAAAAGGCCAACTGCTCAGAGAACGGCTTTTATCTTTCTGTTATGAACTTCATAACTCTAACTTATAGCCCCAATTTTAACTTAGTCATTATAAAACCTCTACTATTTCATGTTTAGTTAATAAATAACTGCCTTGTTAACTAATTTCTTATTCTCCCAAGATTATGTCTGAACTTGTCTGTCTTCCAGGTATAAACTAACTTATTTGATCAAGTCATAATTATCATAACATCCCTCTCTCTCTCTCTCTCTCTCTCTCTCTCTCTCTCTCTCTCTCTCTCTCTCTCTCTCTCCCTCTCTCTTTCCCTCTCTTCCCCACTCTCCCATCCTTCTTCTTTGTCATCTTGACTGACTTGTGTTAAGGACATCCTTACTGTGTCTGGCCTGCTCTATGAGTTCAAGGAGAATTTGTCATTTTAGACAAGATATTAAGCTTTTGTGACATGGACTTTAATAGTAGATAAGAGGAGTCAGAGACCAAGAGGCAAAAATGAGAGGAATAACTAATGAAAGTCAGTCATGACAACACAAGTAAGAGCGAGAAGATAAAATAAGAGGAAAGAAATGGAGTGTGTGGACATGCGGCATATCTCGGGGGAATTGCTGCACTCTGAATTTGAAGAGCATGGAAAATGTAAAAAATGTGAAGGAAAAAAAACAGAAGGTAAGAGAGTGCCATTAATGATTAGAGTCCCAAGGTATGTAATACAGAATAACATTTCTTTATTAAATTTGGAGACGGTGGCCATAAGAGGCCTTTGAAATGTAACTCTTTGAATGTAACATGTCTAGTTTGTAACCATATAGATCCATAACATCAAGATATATATATATATATATACACATATATATCATACACAAAATATTACATGCTCACAATGAAATATTCATCCTCTTTTACTCTTATTCCAAATTTCTTATAAATAAGAAATAAAAATAAAATATTCAGAGATTTTGTCTGTATCAAACCCAACTAAGACACTATGTTTAGATTGAACTCTGTAAGAATGATAATACACAACCACAGCATGTTTTGTTATGAATATAAAATGTCTTCCTTGATTTTGTTCAATATGGACAACCTAGTCTCCCAATAGCACCTTCATTTGAAGCTGGATGGAAAAGCCCAGTCAGATTTTCCATGACAGTCATACTAAGTCACACACACACACACACACACACAACAAAAGATAGTTGTGGTGTTTTAAGAGACACTAGATGGGAAGCACCACAATTTGTATTATTATGGTTTTATACTGTCATTTCATATGATATAAGAAGTATTAATACAATGACCTACTATGACCATCTCACTGACAGTATGACAGGAGACAGGCTAAGGAACTTGGAGATACCCCCAAAGCCACCAAATCTGCTTAGATTAGATGTGGACAGCACAATGTAAATGACAACCCAATGTGTGACTGGAATAACTTGGGTTTAGTTTAAGACTAAAGGATGATCCTGAATTTTGTCCTTCTCTCTGCCAAAAGTTTGTTGGGTACTGAGAAAATGGGTGAGAACTAGAAACTGTTTTGATATAAATATAGATACCTTCAGATGCTTTGACTGTGGAGTGTATCTTTTTGTGATTACACATCTCAAATGCTATACTTTAGTAAGTTTTAATCATAACAATGCATGTCGAGCCTCTAAATTTTTTTGAAGACTGTACACTTCCCTCTGGTGATGAGATAGTCAAGACTAAGTATAGTGTTTCCATGTGGTTTTGTATTCTCTGTCTTCTTGTCATAGATGAATGTACATTCCTGACAGCAATGTCAATGTCATCTCACAGACAGGCATTAAACATAGGGGAGATGGTGAGCCATCGCTGAGATTAAACTCTGTGGGCTTTTTCCCACCATTATAAATCTGAGCCTTCTGACCTTAGCAGCAGGTGCACCTTATTTCAAGAGATACAGGATTTGGTGGGTAGACAAACCCCCAATGAAATGTGCACTCTTTTTTATGGTGTGTTTCTCTCTATGCAGTGCATTCTCCACGAGATGACCAAATGTAGAAGCTAACTCTCAGCAAGCAGAGACAAAAGTTTGCTCATGGAAATTAAGCAGCCCTTGAATAAACAAGCAGTAATTGCTACCTTAACTTTGAAAATCACAGAAACAATAGGACTTCGGGTCTCTTTCTTTCTTCCTCTTCTTTTTTTTTTTAATGTTTGAGAATGTCAGTTCACTGCTTCCTGTTTACTTGCAATTATTTGAAAATAACCTGGATAACTTTATAATCAAGGTATTTCCTCTTGGCTCCCTGGTATACAGCAGACTGCCTGAGGAGAGGATTGACATCCTAAGGTGTCCAAAGCATAATCAGCCTTAAGAGCTGCTGTTAAAATCATGACTAATGGTAATCAATGTTTTTTTAACTCCTTGCTTTTTCAACACGCATACAAATACAGGAATACACACATGCCCATAGACTGAAATCGTATTTTAAACCACTGGAAAATGATAGTATCAAATTATAGAATTATTTCGACCCATGTCCATACTGCAATACCGTGTTAATAATTGACTGGGTTTTTGTATATATGTTGGTATAACTAGTAATGATTCTAAATTGTTTGAGATTTGTCAAATAATGTTATTTTCTACCTCATGCCATATAGGTAGCAAAAGTTAATCATCTGAAGAATATAAGTACACATGAATTTCTTGCGTGTTTGTGTACATGTGCATTTGTGTGTGTTTGTGTATCTCTGTGTGTGTTTGTCTTAGAAAGAATGATTTCATGAGTGAATGAGTGAAAAATGCTTCCTAAATTCTTACTATGAACCAATCTTGGGGGGATTTATTATACAATGGCAATCTCAGGGAACTCTGCTGAATAGTGTGTTAGCTGCGAGCTATATTTCATGTCTGGGTAAAATTGTTTTGTAAACACATATTTAATTCTTTGGCAGATAATAAAGTGCATCTAAGTGTACAGGCCAGACAGAGCTAGACTATTTATCAGCAGTGCTCTAATGTCCCCAGTAGGACATCCTTTATGCAACAGTGTGTCTGTTCTTTTGGCTGCACTCTGCCAGCAGCCACCCTGACCCACCTCTAACACAGCTCGACACAACATTTTTTCTCACCTCTGCTTGATACACAGCAGGTAAGGAATAACTTTTGGTTGAACCAACAGGCAAAATTTGTGAAAACTAAATAATCAGTATGTATGTGCTTTCCTTTATTACTTTTGTAGGAGTAGGCCATTCCCTTCCTAGATTGTCCCTTACGAGTGCATTGTCAAGCTGGAGAGATGGCTCAGTAATTAAGAACATTTTTGCTTTTGCAGAGGATCCAGGTTCAGTTCCCAGAACCCACATATTTCAACTCACAATCTCCTGGAACTCTAGTTCTAGGGGAACTGACACCATCTCTGACCCTCTTGGGCACCAGGCATGTTCATTTTGCATATATATGCATGCAACCAAAATGCTCATATGCATAAAAAATGTATTTCTTAATTTGCCAAGACAGAGATCAGACTAAATGACAGAAAAGAATACTGAGGTAGTGGAGGCTGAGAAAAATAGCAAAGGACTAACTTGAAAATATCTTGAGATAATAAATAATAACTTGTGGTCCAGGTAACTGGAGAAAAGGGCTACTCATTCTTTCATCCACTTTCTTCTTTATTACAATAATAGTGATGCCTGAATGGTCAGACTCACTGCATCTTCCATATATACAATTCCAACTCCTCAAGATTAGAGTAATAGAAAACAGGTGAGGCTGGAAATAAAGAAAGAAATGGAAAGACTAGATTAGATAGAGAATTTACCCAATGGTAGAGGCTTGGATAAAATCTACCCAGTGTTGGAGCCTAAATGCTTTTGCCCTTTGAAATTTTACACACTGAAATGCAATTTCCAGTGTGCTGGGATTAGAATGCAAGGTCTTTGTGGGTGACTACATTTTGAATGGGGAATGCTAATAAACAGGATACCTCCATTCTTCCTTTCCACCATGTGAGAAAATCGTAAGGACATATCACTATGAACAAGAAGGCCCACAAAAGAAAAGAAATCTCCTCACACATGCTCTCTCCAGGAAAGGCCATGTGAGAACAGGAAACAAACAAGTGTCTGCAAGTCAGAAGAATTTGCCCCAGAATGAGTGGGTTGGCATTTTGACCTTGGAAGTCCCAGCCCCCAGAGCTGTGAGAGGTAGACATCTTCCTTCAGTCTATGGTATTTCCTTACACCCACTTGTCTGACTGAGAAAGCATATTTACTCAATTCTGGTCTATTCTTTTCAGAACAATAAAAGCATTCTTTTCAAGATAATCATTGACATAAAGGTTGACAAATTCTAGGTATCTTTCTCTGGACTTTTTACTGGATTTCCTGCTTAATTTAGAATTTCCATGAACTTCATTTTTTTTTTCCTGTTTCTGTGACACTGTCTTATACTGATTTTCCTCTCACTTAGTTTTTCTTCATATTTTTAAAGGTCTTCCCATTATGTCAATATACAAGATAAAGCTTTGTTCAATTGCCCTTGTGGGACTTGAGTTTGCGTGAACACAATTAGCATACAGCTCTCTCTAAGGGGATGAACATCCACTGATGAATTGTTTTTAACCCCAATGTTTATCATAGCACTAAATCATTTCATAGGCTCCTTGGCCACACATACACACTCTATTTCTAATTCACAATTTATATCAGGTGCTCTCCACATAAGCTATCATGGGAAGTCCATTACAAATTGTTGTTGGGTTTTCTTTTACTCTTTACTCTTTGGGCTTTAGTCTTTTGGGGACCTGACAGTCAGCTTCCAAATAAATCACTCACAGAGGCTTATTCTTAATTATAAATGGCCCACCTTAGCTTGGCTTGTTTCTTGCCAGATTTTCTTAAATTACATTAAATTAACTTAACTTAAATTATCTTCCTTTTGCCTCTGGGCGATTACTTTTTCTAACTTCTGTATATCTTACTTTCACTTTTACTCCGTGGTGGCTGGCTGTGTGGCTGGGTGGCTGGCACCAACATCCTCCTCTCCTTCTATTAATTCTTTCTGCCTGCCAGTCTCACCCATTCTTTTTTCTGCCTCACCATTGGCTGTTGAGCGATTCATTAGACCATCAGGTGTTTTAGACAGGCACAGTAACACAGCTTCACAGAGTTAAACAAATGCAACATAAAAAAAAGTAACGCACCTTAAAATAATATTATATAACAATAAATTATCAAAAATGTTATAAAGTAAAATACTTTAAGATGTGATTATTAGTTATACTATTCTACTTATTCTTGGAGTGAGAGAAGGGGGGATGGAGGGATAGAGAAACAGAAAGGGAGGGAGGGAGAGATAGAGGGAGACGGGGGGGGGGGGGGGGAACTAAACTATAATAAATTTAGAACCTGACACAATCTGCTTCAATTTCATTTATAAATTCTTATGGGAGGCCACCAAAGATCACCACTCAGACACAGTTTATAGCCAATTGTAAGTCTTTATTTCAGCCAGCTGGAACTACAACCAGGTATTTAAGACCCAGGAATAGCTCTGAGTGTTTATGGTATGAGGATTTTAAAGGCTAAAACCACATTCTGGTATCTAGCAGGGGGAGATTTTACACAAGCAAGTTTAACAGAAGCTAAGATAAGTAACCTGGGAATCTTGACCTCGGGTTCCTCCAATAGAATTGGGTGATTTCCCATAGGACTCCCCATAAAGATCAAAATTCTAAGTAACTTGAAATGTCCTCAAGAATACAAAATGGAGGAACAACTGCACTGCCTTGCCCTATCACAAAACTTCACAGTATAAGACAAGTGACTTGACCGGTCGGATCACCATTTACCTTGTGTACAGACACAAAGCATGTACACAAGAGTGGTATGTATGACCATGGAATAAAAAGGAGTAAAGACGTGGTCCCTTGTCCTTAGAGTGTACGCTTCAGTCTCACAGTAGGCATGGCAACTGAACAGCCACAATAATTACTGACACATATACTCTCTAAGGCAACTTTGCCAGTGGCTATGATGTTTCAGAAGCTGAGCGTGTAGCTCTGTTAGTAGAGTGTTTGCCTAGCATTCACAAGGCTCTGAGTTCCATCCCGCCACCCTGTAAACCACGTGTGGTAACAAACTTCCGTCATCCCAGAACTTGTGAGGCAGGGATAGCCTATTCTAAATTTCAGGGTCATCCTCAGCTACATAGTTAGTTTAGAGGAATCAAAGCTACCCGAAATAGTGTGATACCAAAAGTAAAAAAAAAAAAAAAAAACAGGGGATGTGGTAGAAGTTAGTGAGAATGAATTAGAAAAGGAATCTATAAAAGAATTCCAAGTGTAAGGAATCTCGAGCAGCACTTAAAACAAGGCCAGTGTTGCTGAGCAAAGACATGGGTGGAGGTGGTGTGTGTCCCAAAGAATTGACGACCAGGATCAAAGCAGATATTAGGCCATACATGGTGGGATTTGGACTCTATCTAATATCAACATAAAGCCATGAAAAGACTTTGATTAGGGAAGGTCAGGAGATAGGAGAACAGGTAGGGGGGTGATGTAAGTAGTTATATGTCTTCTAGGTATGCCTAGAGAATTTATTGAAATAGAGCAAAGATAATCTGAGTAAAGTAGATAAGTGAAACCATGGTAAACTGGCCTAAGCTCATGACAACAGAAAGCAACATACTTGTAAAAATTTAAAGGTAAAGTTTAGCAAACCCAAGGACACCATCCTGAACTCGAGTGCCCTTGTGGACTTCAAGATTGTATTCCCATCTCAGAACTAGATATCCAGGAAGCTTAGAAATTTGACTTTGCTCGTAAATCAATATTCATGTTTTACAAAGTACGTTGAATCCCTAAGAATTCACAAGTATTCCCTAGAGCGAGAGACAAATGTGACACCAAGAGTATCCCTAGTCCACATCTATATTGTTCATATGCCAACAAACAGCTTCATCCTCATAGTTGACACAGTCATGATTGCGTCATCTAGCAGTGAAGGGAGCATAATGGATCTTTATACTAGAAATTTATATCTCAGCACACCGGGACAATATCCATAATCTCCACGAAAGCACTTGTAAACTGGATAGCTCCTTAAATCTGAGTTCCCTAACATTGTTGAAGGCATTAAATTTGGTATATGATATCCAGAGATTATTTGTGAGAAATGAGAAAACTGTGTTTCTCTTTATGCAGACCAGAAGTTGGAGTTTCTGCTCTTCTTTGGGAAAGAACAACCTACGCCCATGGAGAGAACATGAAGAAGCGTGCAATGCCTCTTACAATACGTCTGCAACTAATATTCCCCCTTAGTCCTTTGCCACAGCAAGAAAACAAGAAGAGCTACCGTATGTCACTCTCGAGTGGCTTTAAAAGCTCTTTAAACTACTCAGCATATTAATGATTTGCTATTTATAAATTACACCCATTAAAAGCCAATAATGGCAAACAAATAAAACATTGAAACTTGTCTTTATTGGAAGTTTGCATCTTCTTCATCCAAAAGGAAGAAAGGTAAGGCAACTTCCAGCTCATAGTAGAGTCATCAGAAGCTGAGCCAAGAGACCTGGAGGACCATGGGTGATAAATCAGGTGTGTTTTGTCCAGTAGAAAATGTTTTCTGGGTTTATAATCCATGAAAAGATTTAATTAAAATGTAATTATTTTTAAAAGATTAAAATGAAGGTTTGTCTTGTTTTATGTGCCACATTTATTCATAATTTAAATTACAGGGCACTTCATTTATGATGCAATTCACACCTCAATTCTATAAATCCATACAACCCACCTTTAAGAAATTCAGCGTGCACACTTCATTCTGCTCTTCCAGAAGCACAGAGAAGCTGAGAAAACAAGACATACATTACAGCACATTACTCTCCCATAGTTACAGATCTTCACATTAGATGTTAATTTGTATTTCTAAATAGCTTTCCAAAGGATATGAAATAGCTGACAATTTTTGTTTGGCTCTCTCCCCATCAGAATATAATCACTTAAAGAACAGTCCTGCATACTGCTGTTACAGGAATAGCAGCAGAGGAGAGCAAGTGGTACTTGCACAAATGGATACGTACACATCTATTTATTTTAAAAGCAAAATAAAAGCTTATATTCTGAAGAAGGCATTGTTGGCTGTTGTTTAAATGATCCGTAAATACAGATTATGACAAGTATGATAAATTATAAAATTTGCCAGGATTGAAAAGGTATCATTTACTACTTAAATAATAAGTGCCATGATTGACTAAAATCACTTCCTTTGAGAACAGAGATGGAATTAATCACTAGTGTGCTGGAGAGCAGGGTTATCTATCTACCAGTGGTTCCAAGAGTCCATGGGGACTTAACTGCTGAGATGACAATTGGGAAAGGGATGGTGGTTACCTGGAATGCCTCTCACAGTTATACTAACCCCAACTTAATCTCTCTTCTCTAATATTCTCTCCCAACAATTTACAAATGTAATATATTGTCAAAGTTAATGAGATTTTATAGCGCCATGTCATTGTTCTTTAATACATTCAGATTTTTAATAACAGATAATAGGAGTTAGATAACTGTTAACTTCTGGCTCTTGTGTGTTAGATGTTGCACAGTTAGGCATGTAATGAGGAAAAGGACCATTGTAGGATGCTGAGACAGAGACCTGGAAGCACAAATAGAGAACTGAGGCAATCCAATAATCATAAACATGACTCTTGGATATGTAGGAATGCAAATGATTTGGAAGTAGAATTGTGGGCCAGACCACATAACAGAGAACGAGAATAATGGCTGAAAACATCACTTCCTGAAATGCTAGTTCAAAGAATTCAAATGCAACAGAAAACAGCGGAGGGGCCTCTTAGTGTCAGCAAAGTCTCCTTCCAGCAAGATATGGGAGTCTAAGAAAGAATTGTTATGCTTTAGGCTGTACCAGGAGTGTTTAAGGAGAAATGAGAAAGAACTCAGAAACCTTCAAAAATGGCAAACATTTGCTCATAAATCAAAGGACAAAATTCCAACTCTATGATGCTGATGAGGAAGGATGCTCTGTGGTGACCATGGAGTCAGTATCACCTCAGGAGTGGTAAAAGGCCCATGTGGATACCCACTGCTGGATCCTAGAGGCAGAGCTGTGAGCAAAATAGTACCCATTAATGGTCAGGGAGAGAAATCATTTGTCCTGCAGATATTTCCAGGATTTAAAGAAAGTTTGCAGAGACTGGATGAGACGAGGTCATCTAGAATCTGACCTTTCTTATTTAACACAGAAAGCAGGAGCGTGTAGAGATAGAAGACTCCCTGGACTTGAAATTGCTGGGTAGGCAAGACTTGCTAGTCCCTGAGCCACAGGGGTCTGCCTGCCTCACCTCCACAGTGAGAAAGAGTATTCAGATGTTAAAACCTAAGCACGAAGGCTGTTCATTAGTCACTGCTGCCATGACTTTTCAGTGGAGAAAAATAAAGACTCTCAACTTCCATAGAAAAAAAATCATGTGTGACTTTGACTTCAAATCTACCATTACAATGTTTATGGGGCTGGGGACATAGCTCATTTACTTAAGAGCTTGTTCGGCAAGCATGAAAGCCTGATTTCATTCTCTACCACCCACATTAAAAAACAAAAAAACAAAACAAAACATAAAAAATAAACAGGTGTAGTGCACTCATCTGTAACCTCAGTGCTGTGGAAGTGGAGACAGAAAGATCACAGAGGCTTACTAGAGCACCAGTTTAGTGAAATCAATGAGTTCTGCATTCATTTCGAGATGTTGTCTCAAAAAGTAAAGTGGAGAGAGATTGAAGAGGACCTATAACATCGGCCTCTCACCTCCACTTGCACATGCACATATATACATGAACACACAAGTACACACACATACACAGACACATCAATAAAATGTTTTATGTCCTTAGTACATATATACATGCATATATATTTCTAAATAAGTGGATGACACTTTATAAGAATTAAAAGTTCATTATTAGATATTTCAACATTAATTCAAACAAAGGCATATACTAATAAACTACCAAGTTAAAATATGATTATTTACCATATCCACTTTATACAAAATATTCAGTTCTAGCTATATTAACATTGTTGGATCCTATATGTTGCCTATGGCATTTTCAAATGAATACATTAACAATAATGTTGCCTAAGGGGTTTGTGTTTCAGAGAACTCCATCTGACTTGGCTTCTGTCTGCCCTCATAGCACACACTAGGTATGTGATTAACTAGAGAATACTTTAAATGGTTTGTGACAATTCCTCCACCTTGTACTTCAATTTGTACTTTGTACTTAATATAAAACGGGATATAGTCATTTTGATTGATTTCCACTTTTCCAGGTTCTTTCTTGATTTTAATTTAATTTAATTTAATTTTATAGTGTGCATCACATCCCAAGTCAAAAAGATAAGGCTAGGAATATATATGTAAGTCGTGTGAAATTTGTATAGCACTTATAAGACCCTACATTCAAACTGTAGTACCACTCAAATAATTGAAAGCAAAGTCGAATAAATGAAACAAGGTGCAAACCCAGAGGCCTTTACTCTATTCCTTCTGTTATGTATTTCTTAATTCGTCCTATATCAATGTTTCACTACATTTTAACTTATTCATTCATTATTTTCTTTTGGTATTATACACAAATGCATGTATATTTTATTTTTTTACCATTTTATTCATGAAATTCTGTCTTTGCTTTGATTTTATATTAAACCGCATTTTGAAAGTCATTCTATGCCAGCGAACAGAGATAGTCCATAGTCCTTTTTAGAACTGCATGTATTTCATATTGTGGATTTATCAAGGTCTCATTTATATTACCACATTCTTCTACAAGGTCACAATCTATATCTTTGTACATAGTTTGAGTGCATAGGCAAAGGCTATCATTTTACATACCTCATTTTCAAATTCAGCCAGTTGAATGTGTGTCATTGTTTTCTTCTTATTACTTACATGTGGAAGAAATTTATGAAAGATAATATTTTCTAGGCTATCATAAAGCTTAAACACACCTGAGGAAGATAAAGATTAAGAAAAGAGTAATATAAATTAATAGTCTATATTAAGAGGCAGTAAATGGTGCACACCTTTAATCCCAGCCTTCTGGAAGCAGAGGCAGGCAGATGTCTGTGAGTCGCAGACCAGCCTGGTCTACAGAGTGAATTCCAGCACAGCCAGGGCAGTTACACAGAGAAACTCTGTCTCAAAACAAACAAACAAACAACAAAAAGAGTCTGCATCGGATGATTTTGTTGCAAAAGATAGCCATGTAAATCAGGTAAAATGAGTTAGTTGGTTGGTTGTTCTGAAGAAAATAATAAAAAAAAATTGAGAGCATACATTGGACATATGTGTTAAAACAAACTATTGGTAAATAAAATGTTGATAGGGATGTAACAAAAGGCCTTCTCGAAGTAATAATTAAAGCCTTACTCTTTAACAAGTCACCTTATGGGTCCCTGTTGTCAGTGTACTGGTGCATCATGGGTGACTAGAGTAGTCATAAACATGGCCATGTGAAGAAAAGGCAGAGTTGCTGTACTAACAAAGATGTCAAGAAGATATGAAAGATTCGAAACAGATGATTAGGTGCTTGACAAAGAGTAACCTGAGTAGGAAAAACTGGACCGTAACAGGAGCCAGCCAGCAGCGAGAATCAGGGAATACTTCCTTCGTGGAGGAACAAGGCACAATGATGTATTTTTCCCCCAGTGAGTTGATTTTATATTAAACTGCATTCTGATGACTTATTTTAGAGCTAAGGAAATTAGTGAGATACCTACTCGTTGTTAGATGAGGTTGCTTTTTGAGTTGCAGTTCAGGCATTAATACAGAGACACATACTTAGGTGCATTTGGGTGTGATGCTTGTCATGATTCCCAAGTTTAATATGGTTTCAAGTTATGCGCAGCGATGATTAAAGCTTAACCATGTACCATATGCCCCTCTCCCCACTTCCCCAGGCAGATTTCCCTGGAAGCAAGCTAACTTCCTACCCCAGATCACCGTTTCATAATCATGATTGGTAACTATAATGCATTTTCTTTTTACCCTTTCCTGGTAAAGTCATCATGTTTTTGTGATTTAATTTTTACTTATTTTGTGTGGTAGGGGCATGGCAAATGGATGGAGGTTAGAGGAAAACCTGAACAACTTTTCTTGTTTCTCTCCTTCCACCATGTGGTGTGTGTGTGTGTGTGTGTGTGTGTGTGTGTGTGTGTGTGTGTGCCTGTGCCTTTGTGTCCATGTGTCTGTGTGTGTCAGAAGGACAGGGTCACAATGATCAACCTCAGATCACCAAGCTTGGAGGCAATCATCTTTACCTACCAATTCATCTCACTGGACACTATCAATGCTTCTTTTACCTAATTAAAGCACCTCATTACTCCATATCACAAAATTCAAACTGTTTCCTCCTCTGTATTTTCTAATCTTCGTAAAATGAAAACATGGTGCTTCTCTGCTCCTCTCTGCTTATCATCCCTGCCTATCCAAATGTAAGAATCTGCTATATAATGCTACACGCAGGGACTTGGAAAGCTTCATTCCACCTCTCTCTAAGTCATTCCTGACATTAGAATATGGTTCGGAGCCAGATCCCTCTGTTCATTAGCTCTATAAAAATATGTGTGAAAAGAAATGAGGCCCAGTGCATCTTATGACAAAAACACTTAGATGTTTAAGTGTTGATTTCACTTAGATGTCCCTATTTTTAAGTTATTCACATATCTGAACTTCTAGGGTCTTGCTGCCTGGCTGCACAGGATTGTGAACCTTATCAACTGCGGCTTGACAGGGAAAACACTCAGTGTTTCTCTTTGTAAAAAAGTAACTTTGCAAATAAACAAAAAAATCAAATTTCAGATAACAACTAGGCAAAATAGCTAGACTCTTAAAAGGTAAAAGTAATTTTCTAGACTATTTAATTTATGAATTAATAAAAATTGTACGTGTGTGTCACATATAGCATGATATTTGAAATATATGTACACTGGGAAATGACTAAATCAAGATAACTGGTGTATGTGTTATATCATACTTTTTATAGTAAGAATATTTAAAATCTATCATCCATTGCTCATATATGCCATATAACGTACATGTACACACACACACACACACACACACACACACACACACACACACGTATGCTGTATGGAACACAGTTCTACAAGAGATGTAGGAAATTTGAGTTTTAACCTCTCTTACTAAGGGAAACAATTGGAGTTGCCAGGGTTAAATTTTCCAAATTCATTTAAGTATTTAAATTGTGAAATGAGCTTTTGGCACTGCCGTGAATGTTTTGGGATTCTTTTTATGTGGAAACCAGCACACAACTAGTACAAAGTATATGTCTATCTGTCTTTAGTTTATTCAAATGTCATGATGTTATAGATTTGGAGATTTCAGAAAGAGGTTCGTAAGACTGGAGTACAGAGCTCATGTTGGTATCTGATGATACATATCCTGTGTGGTTATAAAAATTAAACACAATTAAGTGCTACCTTATTGTAGTAATGAAAAGTAAATGAAAAAATAGAACAAATAGGAAATGAAAGCTGTTGGGAGACAAATATAAACTGGATTAGTAGATGACTAATAGCTTATGTAGCCTTTTGCCATAGTAATTAGTGCTGTTCAATAACTGAAAATTGTTATGGGGTGGATAATACATGGCATGTAGGAAATCAACTGTGAACAGACACAGCAAACCAAAGCTCCCTTAAACAATTTTTAATTTATCATAATGTAAAATCCATAAACAAGGAGTTCTATGATTATAAACATAATCACCTTCTCATTAGCACAAAGATTTGAACAAGAATGCCATGAAGCTAAGAGTAGAGAGAGTCAGAGCACATGCAAAGGGAGGCAGCATCAGCCTCTGTCCAGTTTCTCTCTCCATCACTGTTTATTCTGTCGTTGCAGAATTTATTGTATTTGAGGAACCCTAGATACCACCTCTGTGATACTTTATGTACAGTTCCAATATGCTGTGATAGTGAACACATCTCTTTTCCCTACATAGTTGCCAGGCTGATATGTATAAATGGAAAGCTAATAATATATTTTCAGACTTCAAATTGTCTAATGTAAAGTCTTTGGGGAAACAAAATCCAAACCCAGGGCCATCTTGTTTATTGCTGTTTATTATCAGACCTCCTGCTTAAGAATCTCAATTTATCTATCTTGCCTGTTCTTTACATCCCAGGCACTTGTTTTACCTATGTATGTTCATTTCATTCTTTCGAAGAGGTCCATATATAAAACCTAATGTTTTCTTGATGGCATCCTAGGTATTTGCAGCTCTTCAGGAAACAAATATGCTTGGCATCATAGAACTTATATACTCTTCCTCAAACCTTGCTGCCTCAGCAGGAGGTTCAGACAGTTAAACAGGAGAACATAATGATAGCTTTATGTCCTTGCCATATATGTGCCCAGTGCTCTCATAAAATATTTAATTTGATCACTGCTTGAATCTGCTGATGGAACTATGCTTTCCATATTTTGAAATTTTGTTGAAACATACAGCTACTCATGGGTCTATCTCCTCTCACTTCTCATCTTCATTCTCCTAGCTAATGTCTATAGTTCCTTATGACTCTGCTTAATCATGACCTGACTCAGTAAGGATTTCCTGGCCCCTCTTGCTTCAAGAGTGACTTAGATACATTTCTATAAGCCATAATGTCACAAATTGGATATTACATGCTTTGGACAATCCAGTTACAAGATGAATTCATCTTTCATGTGGAGAGAAAGTCTTATTACTTCTACACTTAATGTTTATTTTTAAATCACCCATTTGGACATTTGATTTTTTTTTTGTTTCAAGTAAATTATCATAATCTGGTTTGGCTGTGATTTGATTCATACATCAATTGTTCAATTTTTGTGACAATGTTTAGTAAACATGAATCATTTCAGATTTTTAGATTTACAAAAACAGTCATAGAAAAAACTCACATCAAAATGTTCTAAGATGAGCTTGCTTATTACTGTGATTGGATTGTAAAGGATGTTTTGATTATTTTGAGTTCTTTGAAGGAAGGTCTATCTGAGTGTATTCACTGTTCAGCTAGTGACTCAAATAACACTGAAATATGTGAGATGTGTGTATGTTCTTCATATACATATATCTATATGTGTATTGTGAGTTTTAATGAGTAATTCATATGTATTATAAACAATCATCAAATATTATTTTAAGATGGTAAAGTAAGTGTGTTCATACATGTTTGGCACAAGGTTGTACATGAATAAAGGATATATATGTATATATATATATATATTACTAATAATATAATGAGAAGAATGAGTCATCTTCATTGTTTTTAAAGAAATCTCTGGGAGTTTGAATATAAATAAATGCATTTATGGAAGATCTTGAAACCTAATCTGATATAAAGTAAATGCTACCTTTTGTAGACTACCCAATACACCAGCTTCCTATAAATTATTGAATAGAAGCTCTACACTGCCAGTGAGAAAATTTGAATATGGTGCCCTTGTGATATTTAATTCTCACAAATAGTTCACAATTTAAAAGAATATGTGATTTTTTGATGAAGTAAGGTTTTGATGTCTATTACTCTTGTCATAGAACAAGGATTCAAAAATCTGTCAATGTCATGACTCATCTTTTACTTCTCCACTATTTGTTGAATTTTCCTAAAAAGAATAATTTTAATTAAAACTTCATTTGTGATGAGCTTGATAGTCACTAGTTAAGCACTAGAAGGACCTTCAAGAAAGTCAAGACTACTTTTCAAAACAGAGCCTCATGACCAAATATCAACAAGAGAGGCAAAAGTCAGAAGGGAATTTCAAGGTTCTGTTTCACTACTTGCTTTTAAAGGTTTAAGCACAAGCTTGACATTATATGAATGCAGTTTGCTGTGTTTAATTACTATCATTATTATTATTATAGATCCAGAAGTAATTATCTCTTCCTACTGTCTCATTATGTTTTGATCAATTCATATAATAAAAGTTTGCTGTAAATATAAGGTTAGGTAGCATTCAAGAAAACATATAATTATGGAATATATAATCATATACAATCTGAACAGCTGAACATTTCCCAACATTTCTAACAATTAAATGTTTAGAAAGTAAAGAATTAATGCTTTTAATAACATAGGTACCGTTCTGTAGGCAATGGCTACAGGAATCTGTATTTGTTGATCTAAAATTACTTCACTTCTGTTATATTAATAACATCCATGTTTCTTAAAATCCTGCTGGCAAAAAAAGTCTTGCCAGCTTTATTAATGATTCATATGGTAGTTTCTGAAGAGACAAGTCCCACAGAGAAGGAGCACTTGATTAATGACCTGGAAACACTTTTCCTTTTCAGCTGATTAAATAAAATTGACTGGATTTTTACATTTTTATAATAAAATGACCCGCAGGGCTGAGATGACACAGTGAAAGCAGCATGTTCACTCTTCAGCAGATTTTTATTTTGTCACTTGTAAAAATGAAAGGGCTAACCACCCAAGCAGAAAAATGCACTTTATCATCGTCCGAGGCTGCCATGCTGACAGGCGCTGCATACAAATATGAAAACATGGAGGAAACCAGACAGTGTTGATATTCAGCATGACTTTTGTCTAGTAATAACTAAAATCTTATTATTCCAAGGCCAAAAATGTTATTATTAGACTATTATTTTTAAAAGGAAAAAAACCTAGAATTAAAAAGCAAAACAAGAACAAAACTCTTTCCATTACCTACTTGCTGTCTTCAGGGGAATTCAGAATGACCAACAACAGGATGATCAGGAGCCAGTGCTTTACTCGTTCCGTGCTCTTAACTGGGCTAATAGTCTTGAAATTTAAGTCAGTCAAGCAAAGGAGGAAAGTCTTTGGACTTATCATTTTCTGGTGCAGAAGTAACTACGTAGTAGATAGCAACATCTGTTGACATCAATGATCTTCTGTTTGGACTAAAAACCTCAAAACCCACTGAAGAAAACTCAAACAAACACAAGTTCTGGGTACTCTGGGAAACTCCAAACTTCTTTCAGCACGACAGCTGACCTGACATAGGAAGATGTTTGAGATGAGAGCTCACCACCGCCTTGCTGCTTTTTAGAGCCAGTAACGTTGTATTTATTGCATCACTTAACTTCAAGTTCTCACTTTTCTGTTATCTGCTTAACCACAGGTACCTGTAGGAATTTAAATATGCGAGTACTGAACAAGGTCTAAGGTTACTCTCTGATTCCAGAACTGACTGGTATTTGTCCACACAATTTTATAATTTTACATCTATCTATCTATCTATCTATCTATCTATCTATCATCAATCAATTACTATATGTCTATCAAAACCTCTCTATATGGATATTTAATGAATCGGAGTAGGGGATTGGAATAATCTTCATCTTTATATTGTATATAAACTACATAGGAAGAGATACCATTATATATGTGTTCAATATATATGTGTATATATAATATATGTATTGTGTGTATATATAGATACACACATATATGTATATAAAATTTTTGCTATTTAACCCAATGAGATATTTTCTCACTAGTAGAGGTTATGGGAAGGGCAATGGGATAGCTGATATCTGAGAGTTGACCTAAGTTTTCTATGTTTGTAACAATTCTCTGTCTTCTTAAGTGGGCTAATAGTCTTGAAATTTAAGTCAGGCAACCAAATGAATTATTCTGAAATTGAACATCAACTCCAAGAACAATAGCATCAGAAAACGTACTCAAGTTTCTCTGTTGTTTATTTTGTGAAGTTTCAGGATAATCATGGTTGTACCATTTTACTTTCAAAACACACAAGAGAGGGCGGGGAATCTCTGGGAAATATTACCTGTTGAACTTGAGTTGCAAAATTTGTTCAATGACAGCAATTGTGTTCTAATACTAAGTCAATAATGAACTTCTCATAAAGTAGAGAATTTTTCCTCTATGAGGGTATAAAAAGATACACTGGCATGATTATTCCAGGGTTCTCTGACTAGAGTCAAGTAGATGAGCTACTTTCTTGTTCTTGTTTGATTATGACCTAGAAGAACATTATAATTATTTTATTCATTGTGGCTTATGATTGTAAAGTTATTTGCAATAATTCACATTAAAATTAAAATAACAATATTTAATAATTAAAAACCATTAGTTTATCAAGTTCAAATTTGACAATATCAGTAAATATAATAATTCAATACAAAATATAACTTTAATAATCTCCCATTATTTATTACTTCCAATGCATTTTATACATGTATTAATTCTGCTGGATTAGTATGAATGAGATACAGTGACTGTGGTCTACTTCATACCTAACTGTATATTGAGCCCTTGACAAATATTCAACTCTCCATTGCCACTTGCTGCTTTAGTACAGACAGTGGATAGAAAATTCTAATACTCTCAAGACAAGCAATATTATGTTTGTTGGGATAAATTATTTTTCAATGCCTAAATAAGTATTTAATGTTACATTCACTGTAGGTAATCTACCATAATCATATATCTACTTATAACTAACATAGCCACGTAAAGCAATACATCACCATCTGCTTGTGAGTTTACCATTCACATTGATGGACTTATTTTGCCTTCTCTGTTTAGAAAATACTCATAGTTATTAAACTTAAACATAAAAATAATTGTAAATCTGATCTCTATGCTATATCCTGTTTCCCTACAATACTCTATATTTGCTAATATACAGGTAACAATTTTATATTTATTAAATATAGAGTCATATACATATGTAATCTTAAGTAGAGTTGCTTTTAGATTTTCCCACTATAATTGAAAGCTGGTTTATTTCTGCTCATTGCAATATCAGTTTAGCTGTTTTGAGTTATGTAATGATTTCAGCTTTGAAGTTAAAGGTCAGCTTCAGGGCAAGGAGCACTTTACTATGAAGCTGGAAACATAAAGAAGTGTGAATAAAACTGTTCATGACCCTCTGAGTCTCAGGGAGACAGGACTTAAGCAAGTATTTGAAGGATGTCAAATGTACACTCACTTCAACAGCCTATTATAAATGCCATACGAGTCTCCATAGCAAGCAATAAGGCTGGTGACATTGGACACATGGTGCAGTGCCTGCCGCAAAGCCATAAGATAATTGTATTTACATGGAGATCTCTGAGAAGCCCAACACCCTTTATGCATTTCATACGGAGTCAACTTGTGCAATTCCCAAGAGCGCTCTACCAAATTCCAAAGGGATATATTACATCCCAACCTTCACTAGTGAAATGTGAGGCTAAAGAAAAGATATGTATCTTAGAGAAAGTGCCAGAAAATACTTAGACCTGTCCATTTCACATCACATTTCATGTCAATGCACTTTTACTCTTCAGTCAAGAGTGTAGTGCCCTATGCAGACACCGAGGGGGCCCTTGGAAGGCAATTTCATGCAGCTTTCTCTTTCAGGTTTACAGGCTCTCAAAAAAAGTTCAGAAGTTCAATTTGATGATGTAAGAAGTTCAAAGGTTCACCATCTCTGGGTACAATATCATAAATTAAAACGTGTCAAATATTTTCTCCTTTTACATGTTTAGGAGGCAGGGAACAGAAAGTTAAGGAAGAATTTTCCTTGTGCACGTTTTCTTCATTTTTATTTTACATGAAGTTTCATAGGAAAGAATGGAAATGGGATAGAAAAATGAGAATGTACAGTGAAGGTCTAAGATTATAGGATGGTCAGCCTAATTGTCTCAAGTCAGAGTTTGGGACCTAGGAATCAGCTTTCTGGCTTTCCTTTCATTGGCAAGAAAGCCACTACTCTACTCAGATGGGAGCAACAGTGTCTTAGTCCTCACAAATTAAAATTAAGTTTTAAATAACTTTAGGTATGGCAGGTTCTGCTCTTTAGGAAGGATAAAATAGCTTAAGTCAAGACAATTACTGATTAAATACACTTTCATACTTTTTTATTGTATGATTTCTTTTTATTTTACAGTGCTAGGTGTGGTAGCAAGGGCTTTCTGTATAGCAGGCATGTGCTCTATCAAAAAAAGATAACATGCTGGGTGGTGGTGGCACACAACTTTAGTCCCAGGACTCCGGAGGCAGAGCCAGGCAGATCTCTGTGAGTTCGAGGCCAGCCTGGTCTACAGAGCCAGATCCAGGAGAGGCACCAAAACTACAAGGAGAAACCCTGTCTCAAAAAAAAAAAAAAAAAAGGATAACACAACCCACATTCATACTTTGGAAATAATAAAGACATTGATAAAGTTCACTGTGTTAAGGCTTGTGGAATATTTTTTTTTACATAGTGTAGAATTTGGAAAACATTCCAAATTAATAAAATTCTAAAACCATGATGCTGCTATTATAGCCAACAGATAGAACATTAATAAGTATTACCTTCTACCTCAGTTTGTGGGGAAAAAAAAAACGCTCAAATTATGCACCAACATATATCAGGTCTCCTTTGACAGGCAATCCCATTCATGTAGTACGAAGGTTAGTTTTAATTGCCAAGGGAATGTAATCTAGAATCACCTGGGAAGAGAGTCACCTGAGCATGTGCTTGCATTCATGCTAAATTAATTCACTGCCCTCTGCTCGGACTGTGGACGTAATGTTATCAGCTACTTCAGTTCCTGCCATTTTGACATCCGACTGCTGGTCTGCAAACGGGAATTTGGAAGACAATAATCCCTTTTTTTTTTCCCCTTTTACTTGCATTTGTCAGGATATTCTTATCCCAGCAACAGGAATTGAATCTAAAACATATGACAACTAGGCTGCTGATTTCAAAAGGCAGAATATAACATGCAGAGTGTATTGCCTTGGTTCTAGACCTTAACAGAGAACTGCCTTCCAACCTAGATAGCAGAAACTTTCAATTTTGTTACTGGAACTCCATGAGGACCAGTCATGACCTAATATGGAACTAAATAAATTGACCCAGTCAGAAGCACAGTTATAAAAGTGGATGTGTTTCTTTTGAATATCCACTCACAGCTATGGGGTATGAGGTTTAGCTGTCTAGAATAGTCTTTCCTAGTATTAGGATGGGCTCTGTGAATCTCATATTACATGCAAGCTGTTCTCTCTCTCTCTCTCTCTCTCTCTCTCTCTCTCTCTCTCTCTCTCTCTCTGTGTGTGTGTGCTTGCGTGTGTGTGTGTGTGTGTGTGTGTGTGTGTGTGTGTGTGTGTGTGTGTTTCTCTGTTGGTACAGGATGAACAGCATTATTCAAGATTTTCAAGAAATTGAACGCGGAAACAAGGGGACTAGCAGGGTTCTGTACTTGTCTGGTGTCAGTGTGCTGGAACTGAGTTGAGCCCTCCTCAAAGGGGATAAAAGAAGTGTTCCCTAGTCTCCAGCTGTCACTTAAGAAGTTGTTTGACCTGAGGCAGTTCCCTTAATCTCTTCATTTTTCAATTGCCTCAACCCTGAAATAGAAATAATGCCCAACACCTGCATTTTTAATCTCATGGGACCTATGAAAAGTATCAAATAAGAACTTGTGAGAAAGCCTTCACATTGAAGCGGCCTATAAATGCACAGCTTATGAGACCTGTCCCTCTTGTACTTCACTGTACCTCTCTTCTTACTTTTGTCTCCCTCATAAACTCAGCGAGAGAATCCAGCCCCGACAGTGGTTTTCCCACTTAATAGTAATTAACACAACTACAATATGCGGAAGCCAATATTTTGTACTCTTTGACATTTATGATAGATGGAGGATGTCAATACTCTGACTTCTCTGATGAACTTTTGTCACTGACTAAGTAAAGCCCAAGGACTCAAAGATCACACCAGGGCTGTTGGCTTGAGCTTTGTGGAGCCATTCTGGTCCATTTAATAACACTTATCAAGTTATTGTATATTTGTTTATTGAACTTAGTAATGTTTGATCTGTCTTAATTGCTAGTTCCTTTGCGCTGTCCTTCCTTAACTAATTTCAAGCTGTTAGACAGAGTCACATATGTAGTACACATTGGGTAAAATGGCTGTAGAACTAGAAAATTGATTCAAGCAGTATTTATATGGGAAGTTATTTATTTATATTTTTAGGGTTTTTTTTGTTTTTGTTTTTTTTTTGAGACAGGGTTTCTCTGTGTAGCTTTATGCCTTTCCTGGAACTCACTCTGTAGCCCAGGCTGGCCTTGAACTCACAGAGATCCGCCTGCCTGGCCTTGAACTCACAGAGCTCCACCTGCCTCTGCTTCCTGAGTGCTGGGATTAAAAGCATGTGCCACTGCTGCCCGGCGGGAAGTTATTTTTAAGAGGTAAGGTGGTGCTAGAAAGATTGCAAGTGCTTCTCTTCTTTAGCAATAGAATTCAGTTGCCAGCACCCACATTGGGCATCTCACAATCACCTGAAATTCTAGCTGGCTTCTGTTGACTTATATGAGCACCTGCACACACATGGCATCTACTCACACAGACACATACATACACAAAAATAAAAATAAAACCAGTAGGTTGCATAGACATGTGGGTGAGTGGAGAGAAAGATAGATGATGCATACATACATACATACATGCATGCATATGTACATGCATACACACACACCTTATGTTTTAAAATAATTTTTCAAAAACAATGGTAATTAAAGAATAAGAGGTCATGAATTTGAGAGTGGGAATATGGGAGGAGTTGGAGGTGGAGAGGAGAGGGTGGGAATGATGTAGATGCGGTGCTCATGTATGAAGTACCCAGCCAAAAAAATCTATGTAAAATATGCTGCAATTTCCTTAGAAAGTGTGAAACTTTCTCCAGTTTTTCTGTGTAAGTTATAATATGATTGATACTAAAAGCATGATTCTCCAGTAGAGAAGATCTTATGTACTTTATTTTAACTGTATTTTAGCATCTTTTATAGCCATTTTTTTCGAGTGTTTTCATTTTTCAAAGCAAAAATAATGCCTTAAACTTCCAGGTTCACTTTAGATTTGTATGGATTCTTGACAGATTCTTTCATACAGTGTTTCTGTTTGAGAATATTATGTTTACCTTCTCTTTCAAAATACCTTGGCATTCATATTCAAATTTAAATAAAAATGAATCCAAGATTGCATCAAAAATTTAAAGCTAAGAGAACAGGTATAGCACTTATTTTTGATAGGTTTAATGTGGCAAAATTGGCCTACTCTGGTATAATATTTAAATTCTCTCCTGGGAACCTTCACTCCATTAAGAAGGAAGAAGACTAGAATTTGTGTCAGACAGTAGCATACTCTCCATTCTCCTAATCATCTGCTTACTAGAGCCCAATTTGAGCCTATTAGCTTCTATCAAAGATCCATGGGAAACAATGCCTACTCTCTCTAGCAGGAATAGAGTGGCTAAAATCTGTCATGACAGATTTTTGACGGACCATAAATGAGACTTTGAAATTTGGGGTGTTTGTCACCCTCCTACCCACCAATCATCAAAAATTTTTTGGGCATCACCCCCTAAATTCTTCTCCTTTACTTAAACCACCTTTGGATAGACACACATATTGCTAAGACACAGATGAGCATGCATGTTGGGTTTCTTGGGTTAAGAGTAAAAAGATACCATGCACTTCAGAAACAGGACCCAGAGAGCCCTGAATAGGAGTTGACCTGAACACTCCCTCCCTCCCTGAGGATTAGCTTGCATAGTACCAGAAGTCACAATGCAAACTTCTAAGGGAGGAAGACAACCAAGAGTCTTACACAGTTACGACACCTGTAAACCACATCAATGAATGGCGTGGCATGATAACCTTAACTGTGAAGCAGTAGGATACTTACCTTGGTGGTAACCAACAGCTCTCTATTGGACTACCCACTCAACAAGGGGAAAACATGTCTGGTACTGGAAACCTAGCTGTGCTGGCTCCTGTTATGTCATATACACACAAACTAGAGTCATCAGAAAAGAAAAGAACCTCACTTGATAAAAATGTCTCTATAAAACCCAGTTATAGGGCATTTTCTTAATTAGTGGTTGATGAGGAGGGCCCAGCCCAAATTGCAAGTGGTAACACCCTTGAGATGGTGGTCCTGACTTCTATAAGAAAGCAGGCTGAGGAAGACATGGTGAGCAAGTCAATAAGCAACACACTTCAATGGCCTCTCTGCATCAGCTTCTGCCTCCAGTTTCCTGACCTGTTTGAGTTACTGTCCTGACTTCCTTCGATGATGAACTGTGATATGGAAGTGTAAGCCAAATAAACCCTTTCCTCCCCAACTTGTTTTAGTCAAGATGTATCATCACAGCAATAGTCACTCTAACTAAGACACTAGATAACTACTCTGCTAGTGAAATCGTGGTTATTGGAGGAGAATCTACAACCATTAATTTACTAAACTAGCATAATCCCTAACAACAATCTATAAATATTTGTCCTTATACCCACAGATAAGTATAGCCTTTACCTCTCATCAATGAAATTTCTCTTTGCAATAGAAAATAGCACTGCAGAAAACCACAGCCAATCAAAATGCAGACTTACGAAGCCCATTGCCAAGAGATAAATCTACAAAACACTCTCACATCTAAGGCTCAGGGAGCATTGTGGAAGAAGGGACAGAAATGTTGTAAGAGCCATAGGATCAGGGTGTTTGAGATGAGATTGTGTCTACTAGTAATGGCAGAAGCCCTGCCTGTGAAGTCTCATCAAAATGACTGCTCATGTATGAGCTGAACAAGGATGACATCAGTGAATGTGCCAAACTGCACAGGAAAAACCTATGAGGCCTCAACCCAATATAAAGAACTATAGGCAAGTGAGGAAAGCTGGGAGTGGAAGGGGAACTCTTCCCCAGGGAAGAGCACACCATTTGGTTGTCCAATGCCTAACAGTCATCCCTGAAAACATACATACAAGTAATATTATATGGACCAGGTAGGTTCTATTTAGAAATACATATGTATACAACATACATACATGCATGCAAAAATAATTAATGATAAATGTGGCTGTGAATTTGAAGGAGAGTGGAGAGAGGAGTATAGGAGGTTTTTGGAGGGAGGGAAGGGAAAGGAGAAATGTTATAATTATATTATAGTCTCAGAAATAACATAAAATGTAATTTTAAAAAGTCAGAAGATAAAAAGACAATTCAATAAATTTTCATACACTTTAACATTAATGTTATAAGTTATATTCAAACCCAATGCTTTACACTTCTAATTTGTTTATTATCTTACTAATCAAGCATGTCTGGTGTTTACAAACAATCAATTTTTAAAATTTACCATGAATTCATGCCTTTGCTTTAAGTAGAGAGAGTATTCTGGAAGAAAACTGTTCATCTTTGAGGTACTGTATGTCTTCCATTCTTTTTAATTTGAGAAAACACTCCAATTTGCTCAGAAAACAAAGTAGAGAATAAAAATAAAGATACTGAAACATGTAGGCATCAATGGGAGCATTCATTAGCATTGATAAGAGATTTCAAATTGTGATGATTCAAATGTGCATGAATTACTAGCTTGCCACAGTCCCTTTCTTACATCCAGTGAACAAAGATATGTGTGATGCACCTTGTTCTGGAGTTTTCTTTCACCCAATAGAAAAACACTTTTCTCTTATTGTTGATACTTACCTCCATGAAATTAGTTCCAGCTCTGACTCTTCCAGTACTAAATGTCTTGGAAACACCTCTAAATTTCACCCATACACAATGCTGTTTCTTTGTCACTATCTTATCTGAGGATTTTGTTCCATGTTTGTATTGCATACTCCCTCTCTTAGTCTAAGAAAAAATCTCAATCCCTCACCATTAAACCACACTGTCAAAATATTACTAAATGTAAAGAAAAACTTGAATATGGTTAATCATTATGTGTGAGAACTAGAATACATAACATTTTAATTGCTGCAGAAATATTAAGATATGACATTACAGGGCAAAATGTGTATTTTTTTTTCAGTTTCTGTTGAGGTAGATAGGAACAATCATCACTTCGATACCATGTGGTACACTTTGGGTGCATAGAATGTTCTAGTCATCACATATTGCAAATTGACGCTGTCCTCTTCTTTTGTTTTCATCAAAATTATCTGCAAACTCCTGAAGCATACAGGGCATTCTCAGAAATGTAGCTTTTTCCATTTTTATCTTTTGAGGGCATGATATTCAAACATTGCCTTCAGCCTGCTGTAGCCGGGTTTGACATCCAAAGGGAACACAAACACATCTGTTTTGACCTCCCTTTCAGATGGGAGCAGTGGATTGTGAACAACCTTAAAAGGCTAGCAAACAGAATTGGGATTTATTCTACCTTAAACAATGGCCCACTTCTCTTCCTTCAAAATATGTAGTTAGCACTAACCACAGAAGAAACATAATACCTTTCTTTGTGGAATTTACAATCTAGTGAAACATAAAATAAATCACATAAGTAAATATAATATTACAACTATGAAAAGAGGAAGAAAAGATGCACAATGGCAGGAGGGCAGTGGTAGGAATTTGGCTTCAAGAGAATGGTTGAAGAAAATGACATTTAAAAAAGTCACTTTCTAAATGGCGTAGAACAGATGAGCAATACTCATCTAAATGACATCAGCTCTGATGAGGCCTTCTTTATATAGGAACTGAGAACCCAGAAAAGGCCACTGTGGCCAGAAAAGAAAAGATAAATAGACTCAGCCCAATATGAATTTGGGGAAGGGAGACACAGACCTTGAGTTAGTACCATGTTGGAACCAAGTCCTAGAGTTGTTTATAGCAAGAATTGTAGGGATCAATTGAAAGCCTCTTTAAGCAACACAGGAAGGGGATAAAATATGCAGAAAAGACAAACTATCATTTTTTTTCACTCCAGCTAGATCTACGTATATAGAAGAACACTTTTGTGATGAACGTCAAAGTTGACACACACTAATTGGCTGTCTTCTGTGGTTTCTGAAGCAAGGATATTGGTATTGTGTATTATAGGAGCAGTGTAAATGAACAAAATCAAGAGACACACGGGAGATGAAGTCATCACCACAAAGGAATGGAGAGCTAGTATATAGACTTCATGAAGAGAGCTGAAAAAGACTTGAACTTCTGATATATGCTGTTATATTTGAGTTCTATTTCCTGAGAGAGAGAGACACTGGAAGAGGAACTAGATTTAGGATTCATCACATGGGAGCAAAAGAAACACAACAATAATAGTATTGCATAAAGATTAATTATGGTAATGATATGAAAGACCCCAAAACTCAGATAGAAGACAACTGTGGTGGATGATATGCAGGAGCAAACAGGAAGGAAAGAATAAATATGAGTTAAAACTAATGAGAAAGCCAACTTTACAAGTTAAATTAAAATATAGCTGCATTTAGCATATTTTCAAAATGGAAGGAGAAACTCTTTAGACAAAATTTATTAGGAATTAATTCTTACTTTTCCTCAGGACTAGAGTAACTAAAGTGCCTTATTGGAAAATAGCCAATCTAAATTTTAGTAAATTAAAATGTAAGGAATGTTTTCGGCTTAGAGTGTAGTTGGAAGACTAGGACAGAGAAAATGTTGCCCAAGGTAGTTCAGTTCCTTTCTGTCACCTTAGCTTCCTGCCCCTCTTTGTGGTTTTTTCCTGTTCCTCTTCCGCATCAGCCACCTGGGACACATGGTGACTGCCTTATATAAACCCATGAGAATACAAAAAAAGCAAATCAAATGTGCTCATGTAGATCTGCTGGATAGTCAAGCTATGTCAAATAAACCACTAATGCACGGATGCTTGATTTTTTATCTCTAAGAAACTTACAAGAAAGTTTTCTCTCCAATTATATAAAAAAGCAAAAATTAAATAGAGTTTAAAAACATGTTATGGTTCACATGAAATAGTGACACCTAGTAAATATGACAGTTACTCTCCAGTCACAGGCTGAGGCTTGAGGTCAATGGCAGAGTACAGAGACTGACAGAGATGGAAGACGGGAGGAAAGTGGATGCAGAAGACAAAGTTCTGACACAGATTTTATAAATCTGTAATGTCTTGTATCCAAATTACTTTTCTGTGAGATAATGAATCTGGAGTTTTAAAATTATTATTATCTTCCTTTCCCAACCTACGATTACAGAGGTATGCCTCCAAAAAGGCTGGACTCCTCATTTTCCCTTTTTCGTAACCCAAGAAAACATCATTGTGTATTCTATCTCTGAAACTTCTAATGTTCTTTTGACTTAAATTTAAACTTTTTGAGAATTCCATGCATGAGTACTGTATTTGCATCCTTTCCAACCTCCTATGGCCCCACCAACCCCACCTGAGTCTGTTCCCCTCTACTGTTATCTTTCAAATTGATGACCTCTACTTTAATTATTTACACAGATACATGTATATATACACAGGAATACACACATACAACCTGCTGATTCCACAGCATAGCTAATTTTTAAGCCATTTTTGCTTGCAGCTTCCAAAAACATTCTCAGGCAGGTTGACTCTTAAAAGAGGTGCTTGTTATTCCCTGTGTATCTCACAGTGATATTCCTAGCAACTAACCATGTATAAATGGGAGTATAAGTGACTCAAAAATCATTTTAAGATTGCACTTTGACGGGGCGGTGGTGGCGCACACCTTTAATCCCAGCACTCGGGAGGCAGAGGCAGGCGGATCTCTGTGAGTTCGAGGCCAGCCTGGTCTCCCAAGCGAGTTCCAGGAAAGGCGCAAAGCTACACAGAGAAACCCTGTCTCGAAAAACCAAAAAAAAAAAAAAAAAAAAGATTGCACTTTGATCATACACAGTATTTTTGGGGAGTTTACAAGAGTAGAATCAAACATTTATAGAAGACATATTACAAAACTGTGGAGTCTGGAATTCAAATAATTCAGTAAATTTATTTAAAATGTTCTTTAAACACTGACGGTGAATTATTACAAAAGTATATATCTTAATGGCATCTATACATTTGCATATATGTCTGTATCTATATTTTCTTGAGAAAAGCATTATGAATTACTTATCTGAATTAAAATGAATGTGTATTTAAAGCCTAGTCTTACTACATCTTCCCATAGCAGGAATAATGAAAATAGGCCTCTCTTTATACTGCAGTTTTAAAAAAGCATTCAAGAAAAAAGAATTCAAAGAAAATGGCATTTAAAGTATGCTAAAGTATTTAAAAACTAAATAAGGCCAGGCATGGTGGCACACACCTTTAATCTCAGTACTGGGGAAGCAAAGCAGTCAGATCTCTATAAGTTCAAGGGCAGCCTGGTCTACATAATGAGTTTCAGGAAATCCAGGGCTATGTAAAAAGAGCCTATCTCAAAAAAAAAGAAAAAGAAAAAGTAAAAGAACCCACCAAATAAATAAGAAAGAAATATGTAAACAAAAACCTAGATCAGAAGTAATTTAATGATAACTACCAAGAATAAATTAAAAACCTCAACATAGAGATCCACACAAATGGAGATAGTATGGATGAAATGACTGTGCAGGGTAAGAATGAAACTGCAGAACACTAAAGCCAGTTTAGCCAGATTTATAAATACAAGTCAGGAAACACTTAGAGCAATAAATATCTGCAACTCATTTCAAGGGTGCTAACATGAAATTATATTACCCACTCCAACTAGAAAAATAAGAAAATTCTAGTAGGCCTGTGCAATAAAAATATACTCAATTATTAGTTTTTAATCTCATAATAAAGCACTTATAAGAATATTTCTTCTGTTCTATAACTACTTATCCAATAGTCTTGATTTTACCAGTTGTCTCACAAACCAGAAATCCTTAGCATGTAGCCTTTTAGATAAAAGTTGGTCACTCCTTGGTTTAATGATTCCTGGAATCCACTTGGTATAGTTAAGCAAGCAAACAAACAAACAAAGCAAAACAAAACAAAACAAAAACACAAAAACACAAAAAAAAACACAACTTAAACTCCCCGGTGAACCATACAAAGCCTTTTTTATTTAACAGGATCATAGTTTTCCTGTAGCAGATTCTACAGGCTCCCCATTTTACCATGTTCTATATGAATACACAGACAGTAAGACTTAAGGAAACCAGAAATTAGAGTCACAGTACTAAAAAATAATAATAATAAAGGAGACTCTTTCGGCTCAAGGATATGATGCTTTGAATGAGAATGGCCTTCACGGCTCCTATGTTTGAATGCTTGTTTCCTAGGTGGTGGAACTGTTTAGAAAGGACTGGGAGCTGTGGCCTTGTTGGAAGGGGTGTGTCGCGAGAGATGGGCTTTGAAGTTTCAAGAACCCACTCTGTTCCCAGTGCATCTTTCTCTGCCTCTGGTTGTTTCTCAAGATGTGAGCTCTCAGCTACTGCTCTAGCACCATAGCAACCTACCTGTTGCCATGCTCCCAACTGTGATGGTCACCAACTCACCCTCCGAAACTATAAGCAAGCCCCCAATTAAATGCTTTCTTTTATAAGTTGCCTTGATTGTGGTGTATCTTCACAGCAATAGAAAAGTAACTAAGACAGGGAATATAAGGGATTTTTTTTATTAGCATTGCAAAAACTTACCACACATTTAAGGTTTTTAAATAATCCAATATTATTCTGTTTCAGTTCTGGGGAGAAATTGACCGAAATAAGCATGAAGAGCCTAAAACCATGTCAGCAGATGGGTTTCCTTTGAAGGCTCCAGAGAGAAGTCATTTCCTCTTTCTACTCCCTCTACTGTCCACATTCTTTCCTTTTCCTGTCATTGTAGCATCATTCTTCTGTCGTTCCTGCCTCTTCTTATAATGTGAATATTCTTGTCACTACATTAAGTACCTCATTGGTCATACGGAACAATACTCCCCTTAATATGATCCAAGTTAACGACAGATACAAAGCATCTGCCCATGACGGTCATACAATTTCCAGTGAATGAGATATGAGCATCTTTGCAGCAGCCTTAATTCTACCTACCATATGGCATACTAAGGTAATGGTGGATGTCCGTCTGTATGCTGAGACTATGTATTGCTCTGATTGGTTGATCAATAAAGCCATTTGGCCTATGGCAAGGCAGCTTAGAAGCAGGGGAACATTCAAAGACAGAGACAAGAAGAAGGCGAGGTGGGGGTGGGGAGGGGAGACACCAGTGAGCCGCCCAAGGAGCAACATGTAATGAGACACAGATAAAGCCATGGAACATGTGGCGATACATAGATTAATAGTTATGGGCTATTTTAAGATATAAGAGCTAGTTAGCAAAAGGCTTGAGCAATGGACATGCAGTTATAATTAATATAAGCCTCTGTGTGTTTACTTGGGGGACCCAAGTGGGAGAGATCTGTCCCAAACGCAGGCAAGCCGGAACACAGGAAATCTTCCAACTACACTAAGGCAAGTCATCTCTTTGGTAGGTAAATTCTACAGAAAGCAAAAATTTTTATCTTTTTATCTTCAATGATCCTCATCTTATTAGCCAAAATACACGGATTTGATAAATCTTTGAGGCATCAATACTACATGGGAAATGTCAATTCATATATCTTTATTGATGAACCAGAATCAATTGACTCTTTGGCTATGGCTTTACTGTAGAAATTTAGTGATAACCTCAGAATATCCTGATGTGGTGTCTTAATATTCTATTACTATGAAGAGACACCATAACTACAGTGACTCTTACAAAAGAAAAGCATTTAATTGGGGCTTGCTTACAGCTTCAGAGGTTTAGTCCATCATAAGAGTGACAAGAAGCATGATGACATCCAGGCAGACATGGTGTTGGAGAAGGAGCTAAGAGTTCTACATTTGGATCTGCAAACAGCAAGAAGAGGGAAACATTGTGATTGGTTTGAGCTTTTTGAAATTCCAAAGCCCACCCACAGTGACACATTTCCTTCAACAAGCCCACACCTCCTAATCCCTCTCAAGTAGTGCCACTCCTTAATGACCAAGCAGTAAAACAGATGAGCCTATGAGGGTCATTCTTGTTTAGACCACCACATTTCACTCCATGGCCCACATAGGCTTATAGCCATATAACAATGCAAAAAAAAATTTGCCTCCAGCCCACCCTTTAAAGTCCCCATAGTTTGTAACAGTCTCAACACTGTTTAAAAATCCAAAGTAGAAAATCTCTTTTGAGACTCATGACAATCTCTTAACTGTAATCCCCTGTAAAATCAAAATCAAAAAGCATATCACATATTTCCAACATGCAATAGCACAGAATATATATTTATCATTCCAAAAGGAAGAAAGGGGAGCATGGTGAGGAAATACTGGACCAAACATCATAAGACTGAAAACCAACTGAATGAACTCTAAACCCTGCATCTCCATGTCTAATGTCAAAATACCCTTCAGATCCTCAACTCCTTTCAGCTTTGTTAAGTGCAACACACTTCTTTCTCAAGGACTGGTTCCACACTAGGAATTCTAGGAAAGACTGTATCACAGCAGACTTCCTTCTATCCTGGTTCTTACAATCTTTCCACTCCTTCATGACATTTCCTAAGCCACAGATACAGGAGCTATAGTATAGAAGTATCCATTGAGCTTGGGCTCCCCATGATCCACTGATCTCTGGACTATGTCCAGTTGTGTTTTTCTGTGATGTTCTCCATTTACTATAAAGAGAGGAAGCTTCTTAGAGACAGTTCTCACACATCAATATATATACTCAAAACCTACATATACTTTTGCATTTCTGTTTGTGAGTTCTTCTACAAAAGTTAAACATTACTGATGAGTGGTAAAAGCTACACTTGCTGTGGATACAAGGGTAAGATTTAGAGCATAGTGAAGCATTATGCTGGTCTATCGAAGCAGCAATAGTAGTTCTTTTCTAACACCCATGACCTCACTAGTCCCAGGAAGTTGGCTAGGTTTTTGTTACCAGGCATGGCTTCCCTCCTGTTGAGTGGGCTTTCAGGTCAATTGACAGCTCTTGGTTACTACCGACATGTGAGTGCCCTTTCTGGATATCTTGCCATGAAATACGTTTTGTGTTTCATAAATGTTGCAGTTGGGTAGAACTGTTAACTGCTTCCTTTTTTTGGCAGCTTACATAGTATTTTCTACCACAGTGAAGGCTGGATAATAGAAAAGAGGCTTTCAAATCATCTGAGTCTTATGTCCTGACTTTGTGATGTCTTGTACAATAGGGTCCCAACCTCAACCCCTAGAAAAGCAACCAAGGGCTACATCAATAGTCTACATTGCTTGGGGAGTTATTTGGACTCGGACCAACCATTTACAATGAGATTTCTCATGCCTGGAAGTGGGATTTTGTTGCCCTAAGTGTCTTAACTTTCTAAATATACATGTTTAGGTAAGAATAAAATAATATTTTCCAACTTTGATGTGATTGTTTTTGTTGTATCTTATTATATTTTATTTTGTCACACTTTGTTGTTGTCATTTAGAAGCCTGTTCTTTTCTAATGAGAGACAGAAAGGGAGTGGTCCTGGTTGAGAGGGAGGTGGGGAGGAACTGAGAGGAGTGAGGGAGAAGAAATGCTAATTAGGGGATATTGCATGAGGAAAGAATCTACAGTTAATAAAAGGAAAACTAATATGATTCATTGACACTTGATCAAACAGCCCCAGGGTCAGTAAAAATAATTCCTAAAATATGAGAACTGATTTGCATTTATGTATTTATTCAATTATTATTGAATATTTAG
>CABHPP010149556.1:9568-21141 GCA_902168425.1 Peromyscus attwateri
GGGGGGGGGCTGTTTATTTCACGGTGGAGACGGAAGCCAGGGTTTCATGCATGCTAGCTGAGCACTTTACCAGCTGAGCTCTGTCCCCAGCCCAACTCAGTATTCTGAAAAGTCCAGCTTTAAAGCTGAAATGCACTTAGGGTCTTCAGAGTGACCAGAGGGCTTCTCTGGCTATATATGGCCATCTAAGAGATGGAAGGACATTTTCAGGTGATTATAGTTTCCGAAACCTGCAGGTAGGAAGACGGGTTTAGGTAGGCATCCTTCTCTAATTTTTTTTTTAAAGAAACTAAGGTCAAAATTTTACTTTTAATAACAAATCATAAATGTTCCAACTCCTAAGCTGTGTGCTTTTCTGGCTATTCTTTCAGTCATCTGTAGAGTGTCTATATCCCCCTAGGACAGTAAGCAATATAGTTAGAGAGATCAAACTGCCCACTCTTCCCCAACACTGAAAAGGGGTCTAGAGAAAGGATCACAGCGTGGAAAGTGACCCAGGTCTAAATGGACAAGCAGCACTTGGGAAGAAGCCCCCACCCCAGACATAGTTGTGACAGACATAGTTTCTTTCCCAGGGAGTCCTGCTCACTCAGGAGACATCTAGTCCATGCCTCAGGAAAGGCTAGGGGTGTCTCCAGTCTTCCCTGCCAAGCCTAAGCCTATTTATGAGCTCGGTATTTCCCAGAAGCATCTGCGGCATAAACAGAAGTGACTCTCACAGGGAATGAAGGCAGGCAGGCACCTGTCCCTGTTCTCCAAATCAGCCAAAAAGCTGCAGGGCAGGGGATCCGGAGACTGCAGGATGAAGAGAAGGGGAAGCACCAAGTGAGTGACTGCTTTTGGTTCCAAAGCCAAAACATGTACACACACACACACACACACACACACACACACACACACACACACCTTGTATGCAGGGCTCCTGGAAATAGCAGCTGGTCAGCATGAGGAACTCTGCCATTCCTGGAGTCAAGAAACCAATATAATGGATGGCCTTGGAGCCCCACCCCATGATAGCCACAGTCCAAGAACTAGAGCAATTTACACCACATCACAGTCTGCAAAGGAATGGACTAATAATCCTCGGTGAGGAGGGCGAGCGCTTTGACAAGGCTGGGGGCAAGGTGAGCTATCCCAAAAACACAGCTGTGACAATCCCTTGATTGCTGTGTGGCCTTCTGCACATCACTGGCCTCTTCTCAGAGAGTACCCAACCCTCAGAGAGCTTGAGGGGCATCAGATGCACCTCTGGAAGTTCATTCCTTGCCCCCTCCTTGTCAAAGGACTTCCCGTTTTAAGCTGCTGATGGCATGCTGCTCTCTGCTCTAAGCAGAGTTCAACTTCCTTTTGTTGCAGAGTTTTGCATTGGCCTCTGAGGCCACATCCAGGATACAGAGACAAGTGCATTTCTGTATCCACGCGAGAGCTGGTCCAGTCTTCCGGTGTCAGGTCTGTGTTCCAGAGTTTGGTCAATGCATCTTTACAAGAGTGAAACCATGCATGTGTATACAAACAGACTATTCTGGAAAGGGTTCCTGGTTACTTTGACACCTCCCCTAAAAGCAATACCTTCCTTGGGGGAAGATGAGTAGGACACCGGATGACCTGTTCCTAACTTCTGGAAAGGCAGCTTGTTCTGTCCATTTGTCAGTGAGGGGGTAGGAGGAACCCAACATTGTCAGTTACAACAAGATTTTGTAGTTTGTTTTTTTAAAAAAAAGGTTCTATGTGGAAATGAGTGGGACAATGATAAAAATAAACATAATTAAAATCCCAAACCAAAACATAGCTCTCGGCCCCCATCCCCAGTTAGTCCTCCAAGACCACAATCTCCACATTGTGGACTTGATGCTGGTGTTCTTCCATCTCAGCCACCACTTTCTCCTCAGTCCTCAGCTCTGTCTCCAAGATGACTGCTTTGCCCTCAGTGTCTTCAGCCTCAGGGTCTGGGGCCGGGTCAATCTCGATGATGGTCTGCCCGTCCTCCGAGGTGCTTTCAACAGCCTGGATTGCTGAAGTCAGGCCGGACTCCATGGCCACCAGCTCCACGGGGCTCACCATGGTGGCCATATTGCCCAGGGTACTCCCATCCTGCATAGTGGTGGAGCTGAGCAGTGCCAAGCTCGATGAAGGGTGGATGGTCACTGTGTCTGGTGAGCTGCTCTTGGCAGAGGAAACCACTGTGGCATAGCGGAAGAGCTGAGGGCCAGAAGGCAGCGTGTGGACAGTCACAGGACTGGAGCCCTGGCTGAGGGTAGCCACTGGAATATTGCCCATCGAGAAGGACTGCCCCACGGGGGTGATGGTGATAGGCGAGACGACAGTGAACTGAGGCTGCTGGACAGGAGAAGGGCTCAGGACAGTGGCGGAGGCTGGCCGCTGGAGCCGGGGTCTTTTTGGAGGCTTTGGGGTGCTCACAGGCATTAGTACCACATTTTGAACCGTCTGGGATTTCAGTCTAGGATCTTGGGCTTGCTTTTTTTGTTCTTCCAACTGCCGTTCCAAGTCTATGGGGAAAAACAAAACAAAACAAAACATACAAACAGCTAGAGTTTGTGGAAAGAAATCATCTTGGGAACATTAGCCAGGGGGTCAGGAAACACAGGGTCCTGTCATAGTCTTACACTATGTAGCCTCAGGCAAGTCACACCATTGTTTCCCAAATGACTTGTGGAGATGATTTTTTTTTAACCCTTCAGTAACTGCAATCAATGGCACGATTATGGGCAGGGCAACAGTTCAGAGTCTTTTAAAACTGATTTTACGCCAGTGGTGGCGCACGCCTTTAATCCCAGCACTCGGGAGGCAGAGCCAGGCGGATCTCTGTGAGTTCGAGACCAGCCTGGTCTCCAGGAAAGGCGCAAAGCTACACAGAGAAACCCTATCTAGAAAAACCAAAAAAAAAAAACCCAAAAAAAAAAACCCAACTGATCTTACTTTACTCAACCCAACATGCTCCTCTACAAATTTTTCACCTCTTGGCAAAATACACATCAGAGAAGTCTCAGATGGTCTTTTTCCTTTTCACAAGTATGTGATTTACACCCAGGGCCACGAGCATACTAAGGACACGCTTTAGCATTGAGCTACATCTCCCAGCATACACACATATACTTTTTAATTAAGTTTTTAATTATTTGTATGTGTGTGCCTGTACACGTGCATGTGTGTGCATGTGTGTACATGTGAGTGCACACGTGAGTGCAGGTGCCTGCATCAGATACTCCAGAGCTGAAGTTATAGGTGGTTGTGAAGCACTAACAGAACTAAGATTCTCTGGAAGAGGAGGAAGTATACTGCTAAAGGCTGAGCTGTCTTTTCAGCCACACCTGTATCTATTTTCAACTGTACATAGTTATGGGGCACAGTCTAACATTTTTCTTTTACCTTTTGTGGTTTGTTTATGTGTATAAGTGCACATGTATGAGCATGCATATGTGGATGCACGTGTAGACAAGAGGACAAACAAGTGTCTCTCTCCTTCAAGACACATTGGCCTGCAACTTACCAATCAAGCTAGACTGGCCAGCTCCCTGGTTGACTTTATCAATTAAATCTATCATTTAAGAACATTTAAAGCTGGGTGGCGGTGGCGCATGCCTTTAATCCCAGCACTCGGCACTCGGGAGGCAGAGGCAGGCCGATCTCTGTGAGTTCAGAGGCCAGCCTGGGCTACAGAGTGAGTTCTAGGAAAGGTGCAAAGCTATACAGAGAAACCCTTGTCTCGAAACACACACACCCCCCCCAAAAAAAGGAGGAGGAGGAGGAGGAGAAGGAGAAGGAGAAGAAGAAGGAGAAGAAGGAGATTTAAACTAGCCGGGTGGTGGAGGCACACACCTTTGATCCCAGCAAAGGCAGGCAGGTCTCTGTGAGTTCAAGACCAGCCTGGTCTACAAAGCAAGTTCCAGGATAGTCAGGGCTACACAGAGAAACCCTGTCTTGAAAACCAAAAAACAAAAACAAAACAAAAGTTTCCAACAGCGTATCAGTCCTGATTAGGATAAAGGACAGAGTCCTCCAGGCTTCTGATGTGGCCTTGGGTAACTCCTCCTCTTCTCAGTCCTTCTGAAGGAGCGGGAGAGGACGGTCATCTTAACAGTGGGGACCGTCGTTCAGTGAACAGTTTAAAATGGGAACTGGATAAAACTAACCCTTAAGCATGCTGGGAACGTAGCTCTGGACAGAGTATTTGCCTAGCATGAAGGAAGTCCTTGGTCTGATCCCCAGCATGGGGGTGGGGAGGAGGGAACACTTTAAAAACCTCAACTACTATCCCCTTCCCTGTTTTTGCCTTAAAAGGCCCCTCAAACTCAACAGGGAGCCAAGGATGGTCTTGAGCTTCTGTTTCTCCTGGCTCCAGCTCCCCACTGCTGGGATGCCAGCCATGCATCACTACACCTGACCTTTTCCTAGAAGTTGTTGGCATTTACTTGGCAGGGAACTGGGGTATATACTAGTGTAGCACACCTGTACCACCACATGCGTTGGCGATCAGAAAACACGCTGCAGGAATCTGCTTCCTCCCGCCATGTGGGGTCCAGGCATCGAGCTTGGTGGCGGAACCTCCACCCTCTGAGGCATCTCACTGCACTCTTTTCCTTGAGAGACAGGCCTCTGTCACGTGACTCGGGCTGATGATCTCAAGTCCTCCTGCTTCAGCCTCTCAACTGCTAGCATTATGGGTGGAAAACTCAGCTTACTTATTCTTTCTCTCTTTTTTAAATAATTCTTTAAAAATTTCTCATTTAAAACAAAATTCTCATTTTGTGGTTTTTTTCAGACAAAGTCTCTCTATGCAGCCCTGGCTGTCCTGGCACTCACTATGCGGACAAGGCTGGCCACTGTTCTCCTCCTTTTGTGTTTGACAGAACCCAAGGGCTCTGTATAGTGAGTTACTCCATAGCTTTCTCTTTACATTGTATTTTCATTAAAGACAGAGTGTCACTAAATTGTCCAGGTAGACCTTGACGTTGCTATATAGACCAGGCAGACTTTGAACTCAGGTTCTTCCTCCTCAGTCTTCAGGGCAGTGGGGATGACACAGGTGTGTACCACCAGACCAATGCTAAAGTGATTTTTCTTACCTTTCGATTCCCGACTGTCTGGAAGGTAGTCTTCGGTGTTACTCAAAGGCTGCTCACCTACACCTCTACTCAATTTACACTGTGAACCTGTTTCATCTCCCCCTAAAATTATTCTCATATTCTCTCCTTCCTTCTTCCTATCTCTTGTGCAGTGGTTGGGATCAAACCCAGGGCGTTGCACATGCAAAGCACACGTTCTACAATGGAGCTATAGCTCCATCCTCCAAATCTTCTTCTATCACACCTACAAACCTGACTGTTTTCTTGTGTTTATATTTGTCTCTATATCTGTTTTTCCTTAAGTTCCTTAAAGACCCTGAAGAGACAGAGACTATTTTATGCCATATTGTAGTTTTTTGTTTTTTTGTTTTTCGAGATAGGGTATCTTTGTATAGTTTTGGCGCCTGTCCTGGATCTCTCTCTGTAGACCAGGCTGGCCTCGAACTCACAGAGATCCACCTGGCTCTGCCTCCTGAGTGCTGGGATTAAAGGCGTGCGCCGCCGCCACCACCACCACCACCCGGCCCCATATTGTAGTTCTAAACCCTTGTTTCGAAATGAACAAAGTAGCTGCGTTAAAAGACCTCGGTGCTCATAGTTTCTGACTGCTTTGTTTACAGGTTTATTGTTTGTGGTGTAGGGATGTGTTTGTGTGGGGGTGTACCCATGTGTGTGGGTACTGGATGTTTTCCTTGGTGACTCCCCACCTTATTTTTTGAGACAAGGTCTCTCACTGAACCTGGAACTCCTCAATTTGTCTATGCTAGCCAGCCAATGAGCTCTAGGCATCCACCTGTCTCCTTTTCCCCAATACTGGCACTGCAGATGCATGCCCTGAACCTGAATTTTTCATGTTCGTATTGGGGATTCAAATATGAAGTCCTCATGCGTACAGGACCAACACTTTACCAATCAGCCAGCCACCTCCCTAGTCATAATTTGACTATGACAAACAATGGAAAATGTACAAAATCCATAGTTAGCCAAAAGAGCCCTCTCGATAATGTAAAAAAAGGAAAGCTGATGGTGTCTCCTGCCACCACCTTTCCGAGATTATTAGAATACCTAGTGACACATCAACCCTCCAACAGCACTCAAGACAAACACATGCCCACGTACCTGCCAGGGTGTAGAGAAACTGGCCCTCTCCCTGCTCCACTTGCTTCCGTCTGTTGTCCAAAACTCTCTTGACTGTGTCCATTAGGCCAAATGTATGTGCCACATTGTTTAGAACAGCAGCATCTATTTGAAACAAAGCACAGGCCTGTAGAGTCTAAACAGCCCCCTGATGTGATAGTTATAGATCTGAAAGAACCCAGAAACCCAGAGTGGTGCTGCATGCTTATAATCCCAACATGGGAGATGGAGGCAGTATGATCAGTAATTCAAGGCTAGCCTAAGCTACCGAGTGAGTTCTAGGCCAGCCTGAGCCTCTGATTTGATCACACCTTCTCTCACCCCCAACAAGGATAAGAACAAAGAAATTATGGAACTCTCTTAAACACATTTCAGTAATTGTGGTGGTGGTGGTGGTTTTCAGAAAGGATTTCATTGCCCAGGCTGGCCTCAAACTTGCCAAGGATAGCCTTGAACTCATACTTCTACAACTTTAGTTGTGGGATGATAGGTACTCATCACCATGCCTGGCAGTTTATTTATTTATTTATTTGTTTGTTTGTTTGTCCCATTTTGGTTCCTTGGGAGAGGGTTTCTCTGTGTAACAGCTCTGGCTGTCCTAGAACGCCTTCTGTAGACTAGACTGGCCTCAAACTCTTTAGAGAGCTGCTTGGCTCTGCCTCTTGAGTGCTGGGATTTAAGGCATGGATCACCACTGCTTGGCTAGCAAGTTTTTTGGTGGGGTTTTTTTTTTTTTTTTTTTTTGGTTTTTCGAGACAGGGTTTCTCTGTGTAGCTTTGCACCTTTCCTGGAACTTGCTTTGGAGACCAGGCTGGCCTCGAAATCACAGAGATCCACCTGCCTCTGTCTCCCAGTGCTGGGATTAAAGGCGTGTGCCACCACCGGCCGGCTTTTTTTTTTTTTTTTTTTTTTTTAATTTTATTTGCATTGGTGTTTTGCCTGCATGTATGTCTATGTGAAGGTGTCAGATCTTGGAGTTACTGACAGTTGTTAGCTGCCATGTGGGTGCTGGGAATTGAACCTGTGTCCTCTGGAAGAGCAGTCAGTGCTCCTAACCGCTGAGCCATCTCTCCAACCCTGGCTAGCAGTTTTTTTTTTTGTTTGTTTGTTTTTTTTTTTTTAAAGATTTATTTATTTACTGTGTATATAACATGTATGCCTACAGGACAGAAGAGGGCACCAGATCTCATTACAGGTGGTTATGAGCCACCATGTGGTTGGTGGGAATTGAACTCAGGACCTTTGGAAGAGCAGCCAGTACTCTTAACCACCGAGCCATCTCTCCAGCCCGGGCTAGCAAGTTTTTCAAGGCAGATTTATCCTATGTATTTAATTTTGGTTTTGTACCACATTGGAAGATCTTCCGACATAAACACTCAAACAGGGTATGACGCAGGGTAGGGTAGTGGCAGCATGCTGCTCCTATCCCTACCACTGCAAAGACAAAAAGCAAAAATACAGAAAGAGGTGAGATAAATAATCTTTAAAAAAAAATCCAGGCATAATGGTGCACGTCTTTAATCTCAGCACTTGAAAGGCAGAGGCAGGCAGATCTCTATGAGTTCAAGGCCAGCCGGATCAACATAGCAAGTTCCAGGATAGCCAAAGCTATATAGTAAAACCCCATCTTAAAACAAACAAAACCCCACAAAAGAACAACAACAAAAACTCTAAATTTTGCATCTAGTTATAAATTCTGACCCATGTTTAGAAAACAGGATGGTAAAATCTGGATGTGGTGATGGACAGCTCTCGCCCCAGCTATTCTGAAGGCTGAAGCAAGACAATTTGAGATCAGCCTGGGCAACATGGTGAGACTCCCTCTCCAAATAATCTAATAGGCCGGGTATGACAGCTCATACCTGTAATCCAGCATTTGGGAGGCTGAGGTGAAATCACTGTCTGGAATTGAAGGCCAACCTGGGTTATAGATGAAACCTTGCCTCAAAAAAAAAAAAAAAAAAAAAAAAAAAAAAAAACCAACCAATAAATGGCTGGGTGTGGTGGCACATACCTTTCCCAGAACTCAGGAGGGAAAGATAACAGTAAGGTTAGCCTGGTCTACAGGACAGCCAAGGCTATGTAGAGACCCTGTCTCAACAAACAACAACACAGGCCCTACCTATCTGCACCCTCAGCCTTACCCATGCTTTATCCATTGCAACAGTTACACTGGGTTTTCCCATAATTCTGTGTGTGTTTGTGTATGTGTGTTTGCATGTGTGTGCGTGTGCGTGTGCGTGTGCGTGTGTGACAGCCCTGGATGTCCTGGAACTCAATTTGTAGACTTTGTAGACCAGGCTGGCCTCAAACTCACAGAGATCTGCCTGTGCCTTCCAAGTGCCGAGATTAAAGGTGTGCACCACCACCACCACCACCACCACCACCACCACCACCACCTAGCTTCCTATAATTCTTTGTAATCACCAGACATTGTCACTCCAAGATCTTTGATCTCTCTGCCTGAAAGTTTCCTTCTCCCAGCTCATTACATGCCTAACTTCTAAAATTCAGATTCTGCTCAAAGGTCAGTGCCCTCAAAGGCCTCTCTTAACTACTATGAAAACAATCACCTCAGCTTTCTGTATTACCTGCTTGTGTTACATTCCAAGCACACATTGATTTACACCAGGGTGGGAGTTAGCTCGGTGACAGAGCATTTCCTTGGTATATGCAAAGCCCTTGCTTTCATTGCCAGGGCCCAAACAATAAGTAAACAGGGCCAGTGAGAGGGCTCAGCAGGGAAAGGTGCTTGCTGCCAAGCCCAAAGATCTGAGTTTGATCCCTGGGACCTGCTTGATAGACAGAAAAAACTGCACATTGTCCTCTGGCCTCCACATATGCACTATGGTATGGATACTGCCCTCTCCCAGGAAAGAAATGAACAAACAAACAAATGAATGTAAGTAAAGGTGGATTTCCTGGCTTAGGCCTCTAGGCAGCACTCAGTAGGGGAGATCGGAGGATAGAAATTCAAGGTTGACCTTGGCTGTATAAAGTCAGAGGACAGCCTGGGACACATGGGATACTGTCACAAAAAAAAAAAAAAAAAAAACACATTGAAGGGGGGTAAGGTGGTGCACAACTTTTTGTTTTGTTTTGTTTTGTTTTTCGAGACAGGGTTTCTCTGTGTAGCTTTTGGAGCCTATCCTGGAACTCACTTTGTAGACCAGGCTGGCCTCGAACTACTCACAGAGATTCACCTGCACTTGGGAGGCAGAAGCAGGAGGATTTCTGGTCTACACAGCGAGTTCCAGGACAGCCAGGGCTGTTACACAGAGAAACCCTGTCTTGAAAAATCAAAATAAACAAACAAACAAGCAAATAAATATGAAAAGAAATAAAGTAAGAGCAAGTCGAAGAAGTTAGTGAACATACAAGCTGTGAGGCCTCATCATAACCTTATTTGTATGAACAAAATACCCTTTATACTCAGTACAACAGCAACAACCTTGAGAATATCTAAAATAGCGGTAAGTGAACACACAGTTCACAAGGCCTTAAATCAATAGACTGTGAGGCTAATCTAAACCCTGCGGATTTCACCTATCTCCAGATTATGCATGTGTTTCATGTGCATATGCATATATGTCTATATGTACATACATTACACATATATCAAAAGGAAGGTAAAAGGGGGATGGGGAGAGAGTGTTTTTTTGGCACAACTTAAAAGGACAAAGCAGACATTTGGGAGTACTGTATCCCAGCACTTGAGAGAGACTAAAGGAGGGGATGAGGTATTTACAGCCTGTAATATGTATAGAATTCAGTGCCAGCCTGGGCTACATGAAGTCTTGCTTCAAAACAACAGGGGGTAGGGAGATGGACAGCTCGGTGGTTAAAAGCACACACATACTGCTCTTCCACAAGACCCGAGTTAAGTTCCCAGCACCCACATCAAGTGGTGCACAACTGCCAGGTCCAGGGGACTGATACCTCTGCCCTCCATGAGCACTTGTATTCATGTGCACATACCCATACACAAACACAGACACACATAGACATGTGTGCTAAATAGTTTCGTGTCACTCAACACAAGCTAGAATCATTTTGGAAGAGAAAAACCACAACTTAGAAAATATTCCCATCAGAGTGGTCTGTGAGCAAGTCTGATTTTCAAGACAGGGTTTCTCTGTGGCACCCTAGCTATCCTGGAGCTCTGTAGACCAGGCTGGCCTCAAACTCAGAGATTTGCTTGCTCTACCTCCAGAATGCTGTGGTTAAAGGCATGTGCCACCACCATGGCCTAGCATAAAGCATTTTCTTTCTTTTTTTCTTAATTTTTATTTAAGTTCACTGGTGTCTTGCTCAAATGTATGTCTGTAAGGGCATTGGATCCCCTGGAACTGGAGCTACAGACAGTTGTGAGCTGTCATGTAGGTGATGGGAATTGAACTTAGGTCCTCTGGAAGATCAGTCAATGCTCTTAACCACTGAGCCATCGCTCCAATCCATGAAGCATTTTCTTGACTGATGATTGATATGAGAGAGTCCAGCTCACTGTGGGCAGTGTCACCCCTTGACTGGTGGTCTTAGGTGCTATAAGGCGGCAGGTTAAACAAACCATGAGGAGCAAGCCAGTAAGCAGCATTCCTCTACGGCCTCTGCCCTGTCTGAGTTCCTGCCCTGACCTAGAAGCATATGATAAATAAACCCTTCCCCATCAATACACCCAAGTTGCTTTTGTTATGGTTTTTTTTTTTATCACAGTAATAGAAACTTTAAAAACAACATAATTAAAAAATGAAAATAATCCCAGCACTCGGGAGGCAGAGGCAGGCGGATCTTTATGAGTTCGAGGCCAGCCTGATCTACAGAGTGAGGTCCAGGAAAGGCGCAAAGCTACACAGAAAAACCATGTCTCAAAAAACCATAATAAACAAACAAACAAACAAACAAACAAATAAATAAATAAATAAGATCTTTAAAACAAGGTATGACCAAACTAAAGGTTTTTTTGTTTTGTTTTTGGTTTTTTGGTTTTTCGAGACAGGGTTTCTCTGTGTAGTTTTGGTGCCTTTCCTGGAACTCACTCTGTAGCCCAGGCTGGCCTTGAACTGACAGAGATCCACCTGCCTCTGCCTCCCAAGTGCTGGGATTAAAAGCGTGCGCCACCGCCACCCGGCTCAAACTAAAGTTTAAAACCCAGTTAATGAACAAAATAAAATAAGGCTAGGGCTACACCTCAGTAGAAGAGGGCTTGCCTAGTATGCTAAGGCCACGTTAAATCCCTAGGACCACATAAATGAACAAAACACTGTCGGGAACCACGAAAAAACGATGACTTAACTTTTATGAGCTTTACTTTTCTTTCTTTTTTTTTTTTTTTTGGTTTTTCGAGACAGGGTT
>CABHPP010149556.1:21241-38643 GCA_902168425.1 Peromyscus attwateri
CTCTGTGTAGCTTTGCGCCTTTCCTGGAACTCACTTGGTAGCCCAGGCTGGCCTCGAACTCACAGAGATCCGCCTGGCTCTGCCTCCCGAGTGCTGGGATTAAAGGCGTGTGCCACCACCGCCCGGCATTACTTTTCTTATCTGTAAAACGAAGATAATGATACCTTTGCCTCACAGTTGTGAGACAGTTGTGAGTATTCAAAACTGAAGGCTATTACCAGGCTCAGTGCACTTACCTGTGACCTGGAAGGGAGCCTGGAGGAGCCGCTGCTGAACGCCCCTGAGCAGCTCTTCTATCTCTTTCTGTATATTACAGACGACCTCCTCCATCAACCCTACATCAGCTATTCCTTTCCAGAACATCAAAGTGTCCTCTGGTGCAAGGGTGGGGGGGAGAGACAGAAGGTAGACAGAGATATTACCCAGACGCCTCAGCACCTGTCTACAATGCTAATTCCAATTCGAAAGGATTCTGTACTAAAACATGAAAGACTGGCTGCCTCCAGGAGTTGGTACCTAATTATTAGCCCCTTCAGTCACTAGGGGCTTGGGATAATTGCCTGCCTCAATTTGTCATGCCCTTGATTGGTTATGATTCTGGCTATCAAAACAGACATCTCAGTCCAATAAAGATATTCAGTTAAATATTAAACAGGCATTCAATATTTAAGACTAAGTATTATTTGAATAATTCAATTTTAATTTTGCTTTCAATTAGATAAGACTTAATTTTATAAAGGTTAGCTAATAAAGATATTAAGCTAAATATTAATTAAAGATATTCCCTCTAGTTCTACGCTAAACCAAACAGCTGGGTGGGAGGGCCTGCAAGTTTCCCCAGGGTGGTAGCTAAGTCTCTTCATGTATGTATCCAGCAAACAGCAAGTGTCAAACAGGTAACAGATATTTATTAAATGAATGATGAGAAGAAGGGAAAAATGATGAAGCTTTTCCTGGTCCCCTCTAAGGGAATTAATAGTCATATACTTTATGCTACCTGCTACCTAATTTTTCCTTCTAACATCTCCAAGTTTGATTTACCTAAGAAATGACCCAGAGATGGGGACAGCTGGTAATAAGAAAAGCATGGACAATGGAGTCCAACAACCACACAGTTCAGCTCTGACATGTACTGGATGACTAGTCTCGGACCACCTTAAATCTCAATCCCTCCACGTGTAAAATGAGACTGAAAAGGAGATGATCCCAGCTATAGTTAGTACTCAACTTTATGCGGAAGACAAGCAGACATAAGAAGAGGTCCTACACCAACAGGAAGACAGGGCTACACGGGAAAGTACCTGAAATTTCTTCCGATTCTTTTTTGATGCCCTCCTCGGTAGCCATGGTGACAGCGGCAGTGAGAGCCGAGTTCCACTCCAGCCCAGCCTCTTCCATGCTCTCCTCTGAGATGGCAATCTGTGTGATGTTACCTAAGCAGGTCCGTTAGAAACAAAGCCATCAATTTTATGAGGAAAAGTCAGTATCCTCTCTCATAAAGACCATGTGATTTTTAGCATGCTGCCTCCTGCCTAGTGTCTATATTTTAAAATCCAGATCTCTAGGTAAGTCAGAATGTAACAGTTTTCTAAAGAAAACTTGCCTTTCAAAGAAAAAGCTTTCTTTTTACTCTGAATAGAAAAAGAAAAAGAACAACAAAACCTTCCAAGGGCAGTCTGCTTCCCAGGCAGGCAGAGGTTTTTGAAAGGGACTAAGGGTAGGTATGCCTGTCAGGCCACCCACTGCAGACTTCCTGAGGATGAGAAAGACCTAGGATCATTTCAAAGCAGTGTACTTGTCATGAGCCCTACTATAAACATGTTTGATAGTAAGCATCTGGAATATCTGAAGCTGTCATAGCTAATGAACCAGCCTGAGCTAATGAACCAGCCTGGGATGAGAAAGCAAGAGAAAGCGAGACAAAAAAAGATCACATAAGAGATCCATGAATAATAGACACAGACATGGAACTGGAAAGATGGCTCAGTGGTTAAGAGCACATGTTGCTCTTGCAGAGGACTGGTGTTCAGTTCCCAGTACCCATATCAGGCAGTTCACAACTGTCTGTAAGTCCAGCTCCAAGGGGATCCAACTCTGTTGGCTTCTATGGGTACCCACATATACATGCACATACCCACACAGACACACACCCATACACATGCACATAAAACCACAGACACACATATACACACACGATTCAAATAAATCGTAAAACACACACATTCACACACTTTACCTTTCAATTGTCTCTAAAAAGCTGAACAAAAACTAAGAAAAACCAAAGTGGCTCAGACAGCAATATAGACACACGCGAGCTCTATATACCGGAGGAGAGCAGTAACCAAAGAAATCGTAGCACATGGACAATCAAGTAAAGTTTTGACGAATAAAAATCAGTTTGGAATATTCTTCCTTTTCTAAGTAAGAGTCAAATACATGAAAATTCTCCGCTAGACACTTTCCTGAAATGGCATTTAGGCTCTGAGAGATTTGGTTTTTACTCTCCTATTGGTTACTCTCAGAATTTGTGAGTTCGCCGAAAACTAAACCAAAATTAACCCCACAAAGACATGTGAGGTGGGTCAGGACTATATATAATCCCAGCACTTCGGAGGCTGAAGCAGAAAGGTCACTGTGAGTCCAAGGCCAGTATGGTGCCCTGATACCCAAGGCTTTATAATAGCAGCTGAGACACATTTTACACAACTGTGGTGTCTCAGAGGCCGTGACTAAATCCACCAGAATTCATATTCATATATATTCTCCTTCTCCCTCTCTTTCCCTCCCTCCTCGCTCTCCCCTAGATGATAAGAAGGAGCCCCAGACCCAAATTCAAAAGCACTAAAGGTCAGTTGAGCATAGTATCACAGGCCTGGAACCCCAGCACTCAGGAGGTGGATGCAGGAGGCGTCCTAGGTCAGCTTGGACTACATGATCAGACTACGTCTCAAAACAAATCAAATCAAAAGAAAACAACAGCAACGACAAAAAACAGAAGGTTGGCCCTAAGTTTCAGCTGGTCTACATAGCAAATTCCAGGCCAGCCAGGGCTCTATAGGAAGGCCTCGTGTAAACAAAGCCTGAGGGTCAGTGTGTGCCCGATTTACTCATCTGTGAGGAAGTCTAGGTTGGTAAGCTGGGGCTCACTCAGGCAGCGGTCTGCTCAGCCTGATTTAGGTGGTGGTCTGCTCAGCCCAGCCACTGATGCCCGCCTCTTCAACATTTGAAGATGTCTGTTGTTCTAATCAACCTTTCTAATCTTAGCAAGGCTCCACTCAACCTTGACACGCCTGGAGACTGGCATGAAAGTGAGAGCACTGAATAAGCCCTGTAAGTACAGAACATCTCTCTACTGCTTGGCACGCACTGTAAGGAAGACGAATACTGGAAATAAGCCAGGTGGTGGCGCACGCCTTTAATCCCAGTACTGGGGAGGCAGAGGCAGGCAGATCTCTGAGTTTGAGGCCAGCCTGGTCCACAGAGTGAGTTCCAGGACAGCCAGGACTACACAGAGAAACCCTGTCTCAAAAACCAAAACAAAGACAAACAAAGAATGCTGGAAATTTAAGTCAGAGATAGAAAATCTGCCTAGTATGCACAGGCAGTATTGATGATGATGATGATGATGATAAAAAAGAAAAGAAAAAACAAGGAAGAGAGTTGGCCAACAAGAATCAATAAAAGCCAGGCGGTGGTGGCAGCGCACGCCTTTAGTCCCAGCAGTCGGGAGGCAGAGCCAGGCGGATCTCTGTGAGTTCAAGGCCAGCCTGGTCTACAGAGCGAGATCCAGGACAGGCACCGAAACAACACAGAGAACCCTGTCTCGAAAACAAACAAACAAACAAAATAGAATCAATTAAAATAGCCAGGCATGCTGAGTATAGTGGCACATGCCTTTAATCCCAGCACTTGGGAGGCAGAAAGAAGGATTGCTGGGCGACACAGAGAAACACTGTCTTGAAAAATACCCCCCACCCCCCAAAAAGAGAGAAAGAGAGAATAAGCTAGGCATTGGTGATTCAAGCCTGTAATCCCAACATTCTAGAGGTTGAGAGAGGAGAACAGCCATGAATTTAAAGTCAGCCTGGGCTACAAAAACCTAGTCTCAAACCAAACAAAAATGAGTCATTTTAAGAGGAAAAAAGGAATCTGTTTCCAGGGCTTAGACTCTAGCTGAGATACCTTACAACACAGCACAAAAGCACAATTCTCACAGGTACTGGAAAGAGAAATACCAGGGACCCAGGCATGGTGGTTTGTTTGTCTGGGGAGGCAGAAGTAAGAAAATCACAGGAAGTACAAGTCCAGCCTGGGCTACACGGTGAGACAGGGTCTCAAAAACAAAACCACAAGGGAGAAGCGATGAGCGAGGAAGGAAGGGCTGGTGAACGCAGTAGCTTTCCGGGTGGTTTCCTACCCCCTACCATCGGCCGAGGTGGGGGTCTGCACCACACTTGTCTGCTGGCCTGGCACTGGAGCTCTCGCGCTGCTGATGAGGAGGTCGAACTTGGTGCTCCTGCAGGTATTGGAGCACACTTTGTCATGCTGGTAAAAATCGATCTGTCCAGAGTCCATCATTTTCCTGTCCAGAGACAAGAAGCAGTTGAGCCCGCGTTTCACCTATGGGAACTATGGGAACTATGGGAACTATGAGAACTAAGGGGCGGATGGAACAATCTGCTGAGCCCATGATGAAGATTAAAGGGGCCTAATAAATCTGAAGCCATTGCACTGTGAAAATTCTAATTGGAATTATAAAACATCCATCGGTCCTGCCCACATTGACCACCGTTTCTCTTCTGAGTTTCCTAAGCATCAGTACTCTTCACCAAGCTTTAGATACACTAAGAATGTCAGGAATGTCATTAAAAACCAAAGCTGAAAGTCCGGCACTTGAGAGGCAGAGGCTCAGTGAGTTCAAGGTCAACCTGCTCTACACTACACAGCAAGTTCCAGGCAATGCTGGGCTACACAGTGAAACCCTGTCTCACAAACAAACAAACAACCACAAGCCGGGCAGTGGTGGCGCACGACTTTAGTCCCAGCACTCGGGAGGCAGAGGCAGGCAGATCTCTGTGAGTTCGAGGCCAGCCTGGTCTACAGAGATCCAGGACAGGCACCAAAACTACACAGAGAAACCCTGTTTGGGAAAACCAAAAAAAGAAAAAAAAAAAAAAAAAAGAACTGAGGTAAGAGACAGACAGGCACCACCCACCACACCTGGCTAGTATCAGTTCCAGAATGCCTAGTTTATTGCCACTTTTAGAGATAAAACTTTTCAGAAGACAAAGAGGCAGAGAGAGGAATGAAGGGAGGGGAGGAAGGAAAAAGGGAAAACAGTGAGGGACTAGAGTCTAGCTGCTAGAAGCCATGGCAGAGCAGCAGACTCCTTGTCCAGCATGTGGGAGGCTGTCAGCTCAATCGAACAGCAAAAAGTAAGTAAAATTTACAAAATCAAGAAGTCTCCTAGAGATGGGGCTAGAGAGATGGTTCAGCAGTTAAGAGCACTAACTACTCTTCCAGAGGTCCCGAGTTCAATTCCCAGCAACCACGTGGTGGCTCACAACCACCTGTAATGAGATCTGGTGCCCTCTTCTGGCCTGCGCGGATACATGCAGGCAGAATACAGTATACATAGAGGCAGGGCAGTGGTGACGTGGGCCTTTAATCCCAGCACTCAGGAAGAGAAGGCAGAGGCAGGAGTTCCAGGCAAGCCTGGTCTACAAAGCGAGTTCCAGGGCAGCCAGGACTTCACAGAGAAAACCTGTCTCAAAAAAACACACAAACAAACAAAAAGAAGTCTCCTAGAAATACTGTACAACGTTGGTGATGTTAATTCCTTCTGGAAAAGGTCCTTGTAACAAAAATCCATGAGACCCACTATTGCAGACCATGAGCAAACCCAGGAAGCATTTAACACCCTGTCACCCTGTCACTTGGCTTTCACTAACAGATCTCTAGGCATCTGAGTCCTTTAACATCTGCGGGGAAACTGGCACATGCTCATCTTCCTGGGCAGATAAAACAAGTCAAGAAGAAAACAGAAGGGACAGGAAAGGCATTCCTCTCAAATCCTTCAACCATAATGAGCCCAGGGTCTAGGAGATGCTGAGGATGTGTCTCTACCACTGAGAAACTGTACCCAACGGAAGCAGCCCCTTGTCTGTGTGTTGTTTCTACGCTTGACCTTAAACTTGAGATCTTCCTGCCTCTGCCTCCCATGTGCTGAGATTAAAGGTGCCACCACACCTGGCTGGACACTTCTAATTCTTGACCTTAAAATTTTTGTTTTTAAGGAGAGATGGCTCAGCAGTCAAGAGCACTGGCTGCTCTTCCAGAGGACCTGGGTTCAATTCCCACCACCCATATAGCAGCTCACAGCTGTCTGTGTCTCCAATTCCAGGGGACCTGACACCCATGGCAAAATACCAATACACATAAAATTAAAACAAATAAAAAAATTTTTAAACTTGTTTTTTAGAATTCTGTGTGTATGGGTGCTTTGCCTGCATGTATGTCTGTGTACCATGTGCACATCTGGTTTCCATGAAGGCTAGAAGAAGGTGTTGGATTCCCCTGGAACTGGAGTTAGAGATCGTTGAGAGCTGCCATGTGGGTGCTGGAAACTGAACCCAGGCCCCCTAGAAGAGCAGCCAGAACTCTTAATATCTAAGTCACCTCTCCAGCCCCAGGCTTTACATTTACTTTTTTTTTCTATCAGCAGGTGAACATTCAAGGCATACTAACTAACGCATTCAAGGGGGAAAACTACAATGGTACACTTGCTGGTGAGGGCTGTTCCATATGCTGACATCTGTCTGTTAGACAGGGATGGCAAAGACTGCAAACATCACGCCTGGTATTTCTCAACAGTGGTCTTCTATTTGAACCGGTCATCCCAGGATCTGTCAGTCACACTGGTGCACTTACTCAGCACCTAGCTTTGCTCTCTCTATGTGAGGATGACAGGGAGGACAGTCAGCTACTCGGAGCTGCTCTGCCAAAAAAGATTCTGTCCAACCTCCTGACATCAGCACCCTAAGCCAGCATGCTGGTGTCAGCCTTGGCTACACAGCAAGTTCTGGGCTAAACGGACCTAAATGAGACTTAAAAATCTAAAAAGAAAGAATGAAAAATCTAGTGTAGATGCTGGGAAAAGTTAATTAGTTTGATTTAATAGTTAGAGGCTACAGGGGGTATAATTCAGTGGTAGAGTGCTTATGTAGCATGCCCAAGGCCCTGGGTTCCAACCCTAGTGTCACAAAGCAAAAAAAAAAAAAAAAAAAAAAAAAGGTTACGGAAAAGTCGATGAAGGTCAACTAGTGTGGAAGATTCTACCCTGACTAAGTGCTGCACTGAGATGCATGTGATGTCCTAGCACTCACCTGAGCATGATGCCGCCTAGACGGATGGCTCTCTTCCAGTCCTTCAGAGTGGACTTGCCAGCCAGATGAACAAAGTGCTTGGGGCTGATCAATTGATCATTGAACTACAGTAAAAAGAAAAATCCAAAGTGGGCCAGTGTGAACTTAGAAAGAATGAAATAATGCCACTTGCTCTACACAAAACCCCAGACAATGCTATAAGCCGTATGTATCAGTGCTACTCAACCCCGTCCTATGGTACCAAACATTATCCCCCTCTGAGTACCTGTCCTTCCCTAGGACAAAGTTATAGAGGGTAAGGACGAGAAATAAACATGCTAAATAGTATCTACAAATCCACTTATATTCTGAAGCAGGGGGATGGGTCTAGTGTTCCAGAGGTTTGGTCAAGTAACTGAAGAAATCTAAGTAGTGCTAAAGATGGATGGGCCAGGGAGATAACTCATAGGTAAAAGTGCTAATTGTGCAAGACTACACACTGACTTCAATCCCAGAAATCACTTAAAAAGATGAACTGCATCTGTAGTTCCAGCACTCTTATTGTGAGATGGGAAGCTGGAAGACTGGTTAGTCTGGAGTACTCACTACAGCAGCCGAAGTCTCTCTCTCTCTCTCTCACACACACACACACACACCACACTGAAGACCTTTTAAAGACTGATGTTTATCTTATGTGCATGGGGGTTTTGCCTGCATGTGTCTGCACACCACACACATGCACTGCCCACAGAGGCCTGAAGACGGTGACAGGTTCCCTGAAACTGGAGTTATAGACTGGTTCTGAGCTGCTAAATAGGTGCTGGAAACTGAACCCAGGTCCTCTAGAACAGCAGCCAATGCTTTTAACACTGCACCATTTCTCCAGCCACCTAGCTCATTATTTTTTTAGGGATTCAAGATGTTAGAAAGAGTAAATATAGTAGACACCAAGAACACTGCAGAGCCTCAGACTCCGCAGCCCTTCCTAGCCTAGGCTGGTACCACTAAACTCCCATAGTGAGGACAACATGACAATGTGCAGGGATCATCACTGTGGCCACCAAAGGAGGCAAAATGAACCACTGTGGCCACCAGTGGAAGCGGAATGAACAGCTACTTACAGATGCTCTGAGGAGATTTTTCTTTTTTAATTTTTTTTTTCTTGAGACAGGGTCTCACTGTGCAGCTCTGACCGGCCTGGAACCAGGCTGGCCTTGAACTCACAGCAATCTGCCTGCCTCTGCCTCCCAAGTGCTGGAATTAAGGGTGTGTACCAGCATGCCTGGCTCTCATGAGATTTGTTTGTTTTGTTTTTTGGGGGTCAGGGTTTCACCATACAGCCCTGACTGATCTAGGACTCCATGAGTGTAGACCAGGTTGGCCCTGAACTCACAGAGGTCCACCTGCCTCTGCCTCCAAGTGCTGTCATTAAAGGCGTGCGCCACCACACCTTGTGAGTTTTTTGAAACAGGGTCCCACTCCATCACCTCTTAGCCTCAAACTTAAATCCTACTGCCTCCATGCTAGGATTACAGGCATGACCTATTACACCTTACTTATTCTTATCAACAATTCTGAATAAAGCCTATTATGATGCATATCAGTTCAAGGCATGTTACATATGTGATCTTGTTTACTATAGCACAGTGTATGTGCTGTATAGCCGTATGTATATTGATGAGAATGATTACTATTTTAATACATAAGGCTCGAGTTTCTTTGTGCAGCCCCAGCTATACTGGAACTCACTTCGTAGACCAGGCAGGCCTCGAACTCAGAGATCTGCCTGCTTCTGCTCGCCTCTGCCTACCTCTGCCTCCTGATTGCTGGGATTAAAGGTGTACACTACAATGCCGAGTAAGGCTCTGAAATTTTAATTATTAAACAACTTGCTCAAAATCACATGGCTAGGCAGAGATAGAGAAGGGTTCTGGCCAATCGTTCACTTACCTCTTGAACACTTATCAAACACTATTATGTATCAGGCACCACACAGGGTTGGCCTTTGTCATGCACAAGGTCCTGCCACCACCACCAAGGCATCATATGGACTAGGTTTATCTTGGTAAAACAGACAATACTCTCTGCTTGCAAAAGACCCATGCTCTAGTGGAACTAGGGCCAGACCCATTTTATTCCAAAATCCTTATGTTTTCTACTGTGACACTGTAAGAACAAAGCTGTGGGGACAGCGAGACAGCTCAGCAGATGAAGGTATTTGCTGCCTGTAGGAAGTGGCAAACCCTGAGGGAGGGAGTGAAGCCCCGAAGGAATGGGTATTTTTGTTGTCGTTGTTTCAAGACAGGGTCTCACTATGTAGCCCTGGCTGTCCTGGAACTCGCTCTGTAGACCAGGCTGGCCTTGCCTCTGCCTCTCAAGTCCTGGGATTAAAGGTGTGCACCACTATGCCCGCCGGCTGAGGATATATATTTTGACATGGGTGCAGCCATGCCAAGAAAGCCCAAAGCCTCAGACCAGGGGCAACTGGCAAAACCTTTACCCACGTGGCCCAGGCTTACAAGTACAAGTGCTTATGAATGAATAATTGATCAGTGTGAACCTAGACTAACTGCAGCTTCCTCCTCCCAGATGTTTACACCTACAGAGACCTACTATACCAAGACTACCTAACCTTTCTCTCTGTGCTGTACCTAAAATATAATACGCGGAGGTTCCAGGTAGCAGTTAGAGAACCCCACCTGACCCCAGCTTTACTGTACATGTGGTTGTCTTTCTTCATCCCCTTGATGGCCCTAGCCAGGGTTCCAGGACCCAAACCATGCAGGAGCGGCAGCTGCCAAGCCTGACAAGCAGAGTTCAAGCCTCCGATGAATCCACATGTGGAAAGGAGAGAACAGACTGCTGCAAACCTCCTTTGCCCTGCACATGGGCGCCACGCAAAATAACTAAACAAATAGCACTTGCCCAGCATGTTCCAGACCCTAGAATCAGAGGCCTCCATTTCCCTGCAGAAGCTGATCTGGTGAAAGACAGAGAGACATCACTGAAACAAAACCTCAAGAGGAGACATTACCTTGACGCACTTGACATTTATTCCTGGACACACAAACTTCTTCCAGAGGAGGATGGCTTTGCTCTCTCCACAGGTTATAGGGTACGCAATTTCCATATCCTCGTTCGCTTCTATACTACTTGCATCTGAAAATGGAAAATACAATCCACTGTTTACTGAACAATTCTTCCCTAAACTTAAATTCCAAATGTACAGTTTTCAGGTTCCTTTCAGGCCATCTTTTTTTTTTTTTAATTTTTTTTAGATAGGGTCTCATGTAGCTCAGGCTGGCCTTGAACTCAGTATACAGCAATGATGATCTTGGATAACTGATCCTTGCACTCTACCAACTGGGCTATATTCCCACCACTAACAAGGTACTCTTTAAAAAATAAAAATAAAAATTGCCTGGGTGTTTGGCCTGCATGCAAGTCTGTCCACCAATTGTTTGCCTGATGCCTGCAGAGACCAGAAGAAAGCACTGGCTCCCCTGGGACTTGAGTCATGATCGCTGTGAGTTGTCCTGTGAGCTCGAATCTAAGCCAGGTCCTTGCAGCAAGTGCTCTTAACACTTAGTAATCTCTCCAGCCCCAGGAAGACTTTTGAAGTTCGACATAACAGCTATGTCTTACTAAGGCACCAATGTGTTAAGACACTATGACACAGCCGGGTAAGGGTGGCGCACGCCTTTAATCTCAGCACTCGGGAGGCAGAGCCAGGCAGAACTCTGTGAGTTCGAGGCCAGCCTGGTCTACAGAGAGAGATCCAGGACAGGCACCAAAACTACACAGAGAAACCCTATCTCAAAAAACAAAAAACAAAAAACAAAACAAAACAAAAAGACACTATGACATATTCTCTTTATATATTTTTTAATTTAAAAATATTATTTGCTGGGCGGTGGTAGCGAACACCTTTAATCCCAGCACCCGGGAGGCAGAGCCAGGCGGATCTGTGAATTTGAGGCCAGTCTGGTCTACAAAGCGAGATCCAGGACAGGCACCAAAACTAACATAGAGAAATCCTATCTTGGAAAAAAAAAATTATTTATTCTTATTGGGGAGAGCATGCGCATCATGCTGTGGAGATGGCCAACTCTGGAGAGTGTCCTTTTCTTCCACCTTTATGTGGGTTCTGGAGATTGAACGCATGTTGCAGGTTTGCCTACATATACGGCCAGCAATTTTAATTGCTGAGCCATCTCTCCAGCCCTCAGATTTGTTTGTTTTGCATATTGTTGAGGATAAAATCCAGGGTATTATACAAGCTAGTTAAGTGTTGTATCACTGAGCTACATGGCCAACCCTACCATAAACCTTTACATGTGCTACTATAATTCTTTTGTTTGATTGTTTTTTGAGACAGTTTCAAACTGCCATGAACTTTTTATGTAGCCAAGGATGGCTTTGAACTCCTACTCTTTTTATTTATTTATTTTTATTTTATGTGCATTGGTGTTTTGCCTGCATGTGTGTCTGTGCGAGGGGGTCAGAATCCCTGGAACTGCAGTTACAGACAGAGCTGTCATATGGGTGCTGGGAATTGAAACTGGGTCCTATGGAACCATTAAGTCTTTCTCCAGCCCCTGAACTCTGGATCTTGCTAATTCCAAAGTGTCAGGATTATAAGCATGAGACAAAACATCCAGCATTTTAGTTCTTATTATAATCTTGTGAGATGGTAATTACTTCCTGTGTTTTACATATAAATACATGGGCTTCAAAAGAGAAGTGAGTTTCTCTTTTTGTTGTTGTTGTTTTTCAAGACAGGGTTTCTCTGTATAATTTTGGTGCCTGTCCTGGATCTCACTCTGTAGACCAGGATGGCCTCGAACTCACAGAGATCCACCTGGCTCTGCCTCCCGAGTGCTGGGATTAAAGGCGTGAGCCACCACCTCCTGGCTAAAGATTTATTTATTATGTACACAGTGTTCTGTCTGCCCGCCAGAAGAGGGCACCAGATCACATTACAGATGGTTGTGAGCCACCATGTGGTTGCTGGGAATTGAACTCAGGGCCTCTGAAAAAGCAGCTAGTGCTCTTAACCTCTGAGCCATCTCTACAGCCGAGAAGTGACACTGAGTGAGAAAATGTAAAAAAGTCAGATTTGCTTAGATTCTAAGTTTACTTTCATTGACAATTTCCCGTCAATACAATGCCTCTTCAGTCTTCACCTGCAGCCTCACCTAATGACAGGGATCAATCTAAAAGCTCCCTTTTCATTGTGGGATTACTTTTTTAAGGCAGGGTTTTGCTATACAGCCCAATCTCAAACATAATCTTCCTGTCTCAGCCTCCCAATGTTGGAATTACACAGGTCCGCCTCACCATGTCCAGTGTGATGAGGGGGTGGAGGTGGGGATGGCTATGGACTGAATCTAGGTCTTTGCACATGCTAGGTAAGCATTTTACTACTGAATTTATATACCTAATCTTCTGGCCTTGAACATGCTCTGTAGTGCAGATAGGCCTAAATCTGTGATTCTTTTTTTTTTTTGTTTGTTTGTTTTTCAAGACAGGGTTTCTCTGTGTAGCTTTGCCCCTTTCCTGGAACTAACTCTGTAGCCCAGGCTGGCCTCGAACTCACATAGATCCGCCTGTCTCTGCCTCCCGAGCGCTGGGATTAAAGGCATGCACTACCACTGCCCGGCTAAACCTGTGATTCTTTTGCCTCAGCTTCCCAAGTAGCTAGATTTACAGATTAACATCACAGGCCCCATGGTTCTTTTTGTTTTGTTTTGTTTTCAACCCTCCACCCCAATAGCGTTTAGGGATTCCACATAGAGACTCAAGCTAAATATTTTACCCCACGCCTCTTTATAGGATTTTTATAGACAAAAACTTTTTTTGGCTCTTGCAACATATTGATATTAGGTGATCAAGTGACAGGTCTGCCATCTTTTGGGTTGGTTGGTTAGTTTTTTGAGACAGTTTTTCTATGTAGTTCTGGCTGTCCAGGAACCTGGAACTTAGAGATCTGTCTGCCTCTGCCTCCTGTGTGCTAGGATTAAAGGCACGCACCACCATGCCTGGCAAGTCTGCCATGTTAATTGGCAGTATTAGTAGGCACACTGCATTGGTGGGGACAGAAAATAAGACATAAAAGGCCAGAAATCACAGGCTGGGGGCACAGCTCAGTAGTGGAGCACCAGCCTGGCTTGGACAAGATCCCAGGTTTTATCCCCAGAAATTTAAAAGCAAAAATATACAGAAACTCTCAACCACCAAGCTGAAGTCAAAGGTACTGGATAGAACAGCAGAATGACTTACCAATTCCTTCTTCAATTTTGTGTATCGTGTGGGTTTCTACAGCTACAACTGCTGCGTTGTTCTCCGACCCAGCATCATAAATCCTGTTGTAAGAATGCCCATCGATAAACAAACTACATAGATCATGAAAAAACTAATACTCACAGCACAGAGTTCAGACATTTGTTTCAATCTATCCCAAAACGAGTAAAGTAAGTATATTTTACAACACTACCACAGTACTTTGACAAGTTTCCCACTGTACTTAAACTCCAAGAGGCCCAGAACTGCTTAGCAGTTAATGCCAGGAAAATGAAAACAACTCACTTCACCTCAAGTAAATTAGTATTTGCTATGTGTACTCCCCTTGCTGCTGTATTACACAGACTTCTTCCATAATCACTTTAAAGATTTGTTACTTATATGTACAAAACTGTGTGATTACTTGCACACACACTTGTGTGTGAGAACGTGCATGCATGTGTGTATGTGCCTAGAAGAACAGAAGGGGATGTCAGAACCCATGGAGCTGGAGTTACAAGTGGCTGTGAGCTGCCTGACATGAGTACTGGGAACTGAACTTGGGTCCTATAAAGGGCAACATGCTCTCTTTAACTACTGAGCCAGCTCTCCAGCCCCTTCCTCATTAACTTTAAATCACTGGTTTTCCACCTTCCTAATGCTACTATTACCCTTTAATAGAATTCCTCATGTTTTGGTGACCCCTGACCATAAAATTCTTTTGTTTTTGTTTTGTTTTGTTTTTGTTTTTGTTTTGTTTTGTTTTTTTTTTTGTTTTTGTTTTTCGAGACAGGGTTTCTCTGTGTAGCTTTGCGCGCCTTTCCTGGAACTCACTAGGTAGTCCAGGCTGGCCTGGAACTCACAGAGATCTGCCTGCCTCTGCCTCCCGAGTGCTGGGATTAAAGGCATGCGCCACCACAGTCCGGCATAAAATTATTTTCATTGCTATTTAATAAGTAATTTTGCTACTGTTGTGAATTGTAATGTAAATATCTGTGTTTTCTGATGCTCTCAGGGGACCCCTGTGAAAGGGTCATTCAACTCTCAAAGGGGTCATGACCCATATGTTGAGAACCACTGCTTTAAATGTTCAAGATATAGGAGTGCTGCTCCAAGTACAAGTACAAGATAGACCTTTTCATAAAACTCGTCTGCCAAAAGTAGAGCCGGCAGACAGTGCAAGACAGGAAGCAGCTGATGACCCGGAAACAACGACCCTTGCTGAAATCTGGACATTTTGGCTGGTTTTATTTTTTAGTGTTTTAGCCTTTCAGGGCATCAGAACTAAATTATTGACATAAACCAAGCATACAGAAACAAACAAACCAACATGGAACTGGCCCAGGATTGGTAACCAGCAATCACTAGAGGCTCCGCCAAACAGGCGGCTATGCAAAACACCACTTGAACACACCCAATGCCTTCGGCTCTCAGCTGCCAATCAGGACTGGGCCTATTTGGGACTTTGATGGGGTAGGTTAGGTAAAGCAGATCTTCCTCAAGGTACATTCACAGGCTCAGGTAACCTAACACCTCAGGTAACCTAACAGGACACCCAAGGGTCCTTCCTTTCACTTCTGTAATCAGCCTAATCACTACTACCATCTGTAGTGGGATTTGCTCCGCCCATGACCTTGGGCTATAGGAGGCAGTGCTGCCTCCGAACGTGACCTCTTAAAGGAAAGGGAGAGGGGCCACATGGTCCCTTCCTTTTATTTATTTATTATCCTGGCATGATTGGACTCCGGACGGACGACCTGGGAATTGAACCCGGTTCCTCTGGAACATCAGTCAATGCTCTTAACCACTGAGCCCTCTCTCCTCTCCTCTTTTTTAATGGGTAATAGGGATTTATTAAGATATAAATTGAGGAAATACACTCACGAATACAGACAGCTGAAGTCGTCCTCTGATCTGACCGGGAGTAAATCCACCTCGCAGGCAACCGGAAGAAGAGGCATGTGACCCTTCTCCATTTCCTTTTAAAAGGTCACAAGGGCAAGAAGCACCGCCTCCTTCTGGCCCTATAGCCCAAGGTCATGGGCGGAGCAAATCCCACCACATTAATCCTCACACCTTTTATCTGAAAGCACGCCTGCACACTCTTCTTTGCACGTGTGCTGGTCCAGCTCATGGTGACACCTGGAGTGCAGACCTCCCCTCTGCACTTCACACCACAATGCAGCTAACTGCTAAGTGAACAAGAAGCACATTGGGACATTTTTGTCTCAAAGAACGTCGCTGCACGCATTATGCTTGCAATAATCACCATGTACTTTTATTCCTGAGCTGGGTGTAGCATCACACACCTGCAATCCCAGCACTTGGGAGGTAGAGGCAGGAGGGCCACGAGTTCTAGGTCAACCTAGAATACACAGGAGACTGTCTCAAACACCACCAAACAATACAAAAGCTGTACTCTGGGCTGGAGAGATGGCTCAGCGGTTAAGAGCCCTGACTGCTCCTCCAGAGGACCCGGGTTCAATTTTCAGCACCCACATGGCAGCTGACAACTTTCTGTAACTCCAGAATCCAACACCCTCACACAGACATATATACAGGCAAAACACTGATAAAATAAAAATAAGTAATTAAAAAAAAAAAAGCCATCCTCTTGTCTCTTGTCGCCCATACTCTCCATCCTTGTCACTGGTGTCACCTGGCACACTGGATGGGACCTGGGCACTGCACTAGACAGACCTCTTCCTCTCCTTCCTGCTTTTGGGATGGGGTGGCAACTGCTTTTATTTCGTCCCCTTTCTTGAATCTTTTTTTTTTTGGACTAGTGGAGATTAAACCTAGTCCCTTATGCCTGCTAGATAGGCACTCTCTGACAAAACCACACACCCAGCCCTTCTGCTGGAGTTCCCCTCAGATCCTGCGGTTGTCAAATCTTGCCAGACAGACCTTTTTAACACGAGTTGTCCTCCCAGCCTCTAATGCCACTGCTACCCCTTTGACTCAGGTGTCATTATGTCCAGCCTGGAACAGCTTGCCCACCCAGCTCATCAATCCTGTACACTCCAGCAGAGCAATCATGGGTTCTCCTCTTTAAAACACTGAAAATGTGTGTTTCTTTGTTCTTGAAGTTCTAGGGACTGAACCTCTCAGATGCTAGCCTAGGGTTCTATCCCTGAGATAGATAGATAGATACAATTTTTTTTTTTTTTTTTTGAGACAAGGTTTCTCTGTACAGCCCTGGCTGTCCTGGAACTTGCACTATACACCAGTCTGGTCCTGAATTCACTGAGATCCACCTGCCTCTGCCTCCCAAGTGCTGGGGTTAAAGGTGTGCACCACCACCACCTAGCTTATTTTTTTACTTTTTATTTTGAGACAGGTCATAGTAAGTTGATTATGCTGGCCTAGAATTCAAAGTGATCCTTCTGCCCCAGACTCCACAGTGTTGAAATTACAGGCATTGCCTTCATTCCCAGCTTTAGATACGGTATTTGTTTTTTATTTTTTGCATTGCTGGGGTTAAAACTCAGGACCTCATGCTCATAGACAGCACCAAATCAACTGAGCTTCACTCTCCACCTGTCTTAATAAACAGTTCAGATTGGACTGCCAGAAGGTAGCCCAGCCCCAGGCTCGTCACAGCTACTGACACTGATACAAGATAAGGAGATAAGGAGACACAGAGAAGCAGGAAGCGGTCCTTCTCCAGACAGGTATTCCACCTGCCTCAGGAGATCAAGACATCACCATGATGGGAACATGATGGGAACTCACTGCAGTGACCGACATTCAACG